>JARHVA010004920.1:430000-615000 GCA_037957365.1 Torreya grandis
GGTGCATGGAAATATGTGTGATAAAATTAGGGTCATTTTAGAGATAACCTAAAGATAAATAGGTCTCCATAAGGCTTATTTATTATATATTAAGGGTAAGAGGTTGATTCAAAATCTCATATCAGTCAAAGATAAGGACATGTAGTTATAGGTGAGAATGGTGATAGGGAGAGCCTATTTGAGTTGCTTTAGGTATACATGGCATGATTTGTTGAAGATAAGGTCCAAGGATTAATTGTAAAGCTTATAGAAGACACTTTGTCATTAATTTCAATGGGGAGGAAGACTTGATTAAGAGAAATACCATCTTGGAAAGATGAGAGTGATTTACAGTGTTTGAGTGTTTGCCATCAATGACAAAGGGGTAGATTGTTGTATGTTGTCACTGATGTCATGTTTTTGAACCTACCATTGATGTAAATATGATATTTTTCTTTGATATCAAATAAATATTGAGGGATATGGTCATTCATTTTAGATTTCTAGTGTAACTTTGAGTGATTCATTAAAGTGTCTTATAAATCATTGTGAGGTATGATGAAATGAATGGATATAGGCTTGGTATCTTATTGAGAAGAATAGTGTGAGAATTGTGTGAAAAATTTTGGAACATGTGAGATTGGTATAATTTCATTTTATGTGTGTATGATTTTTTTGTAACAATACAAAAGGTCTCAAAGAGTGACCAAGGTCCATGTATAATTGGCAGTCCTAGGCCTAAAGTGTAAAGAGATAAACTATGACCAAATGGGGTATGAGGTTCAGTTTCCATGGAAATATTGATACAATAATCATGGATTAAGGTGTCATAGGTTTTTTCAAGAATTTTTATGAAGTTTTATGTCTTGGGTTAAAGGATAAATCAAGGAAATGAGTTTGAGGGTCTCTTATGTATGCATATTGAAGAGTTGTAGACCCAAGAAGAAATTTTGTATGCTCATTGGAACATATAAAATTTGCATGGTATACTAAGTATTTGAGGAGAGATGGGTAAGGGTCATAGA
Source organism: Torreya grandis (assembly GCA_037957365.1). Taxonomy (NCBI): domain Eukaryota; kingdom Viridiplantae; phylum Streptophyta; class Pinopsida; order Cupressales; family Taxaceae; genus Torreya; species Torreya grandis. Next base: position 431,005 of record JARHVA010004920.1, read on the forward strand.
TAATATATCCAATAATTATTTTTACATTTTAGGGGTAGTATTGTATGAAAAATTGTTAACATAAGAACAAGGATTAAATCCTCTCAAAACCCTCTTAATGACCCAATTGGAGAGATCTTGTTTTAAATGTCCAATAATGGATTAGTAAATATATTTTTATTATTGTAAGTGGTAGAGGACTCTCTCATTTATCCCTATGTGGTAATGTTATATCAGGACAATAAGTGAAACCTATATAAAAACCATTATTTCTCAAACATTTGATATAATAAGAAGAGATGACCAAGTCAAAGAATGAAAATCAATGAAGGTTGAATATTTAGACCTATGTTTTATACCTATTAGGTTATTTTGGAAATTTATAGCCTATGTGTCAAATTTTTTGGTCACTCAAGTTGACATATCACTAAATTGGGCTAATATTGAAAATACTAAGAAAAATTAGTCAATGTGAGAATGTGTTTAGGAATGAGCTGAAGTGGATTAGGAATTGATCCAATTTATTGATGTATTTTTTAAATACCTATATCTCATTTACATATTTATTATATGTTTTTAAGGTCATTAAAAATGTTGCAAATATTGTTAACAAGATGGCTTATCTAGAGAGGGTGGATAGTAAAGGTGTATGTTTCAAAGATTGGGTTATATATTCCTCATTTTCCATTAGACCTATATATAATTATGTTTAAATATGTGTTAATTATATTACAAGATATTTTTAATTTAGTATAATTTAATGTAAGTGTTTCTACAGTTGTTGGAAGTCATGTTCACTATGATTGGTTTACTAAGAAGAATGATAGTCCTAAGTAAGTGAGAATGGTGAGTTGGAGGATATTTTCACTGACATAAAGAATGTTATTGAGATTATAATAGAATGTGATTTTCACTTGGGATTCAATATTATATACTTAGCTCTACATGTCCTTGACGAGATTCTTAGACATGGTGTGTGTAGCTCTAAGGATAGATAGTGACTCCTCATCCATCTTATCCTCTCCATTATTAGTCCTCACCTTGGTGAGTAAAAAAATATCTTAATGGGTCTTTTATATCACTAGGTTCCCCTCCTTAAAAAATATCCAAGTGAACATCTTTTTCATGCTTCTAGAGTCTTGATCAAAACTCCACTATACATTTGGGTCACCCTGGATATCCATCTATAATGCTTGTGACCCCAATACCATCCCTTAGTTTATGGGGGGAGTAGAATGTGTGGAGAAAATAGTGGTTAAGGGTATAAGATAAGGTAAATGGGAGATGGAGGAAGTGGAAGGAGTGAAATAGGAAAGGAGTGGAGGTGGAGGGGGTAGGGGAGAAAAAGGTGGGAGAACAAAAAAGGGGGCCCATGGGAACATTGAAACCCACCATTGCTATTTAGTGAGGCTCACATAAGGTATAATTTCCCAAAATAATGGGTCATGAAACAATAATGAAGAGATGGGCTAGTTGAAGGCAATCCCTATGGGGCCTTGTGTAAGGGAGAGAGGGGTTTGAGGAGCTATATGTCAAGTTACTACCACTAGGGATGTAAGAGATATTGAGGCCTAAAAAGGAGGTGGATTTGAATTATAAGGCATTATGGATAGATATATAGTATGAATCACATTGTATTTATTCTTGAACCTCTTTCTTAGGTCACCTTTAGGTACTATAGTGTATGGTCTGACTGAGATGATAGGGGCCATAGGGACTGATAACAAAGGACTTGGAGGTACAGAGTGGAGTGTTTTGATAATTAAAATTTGTATTGGTAGGGTCCATATTAGAAGTGGTATTATATTTAAGGATTTAATTATTCTTTTTTTTAAAGGCATACACAAGGGTGGCACCAAGGGGACTCTAGGTTGTGAGATGGGAGGAGTGGATGGGAATAAAGAGTTAAAGACACTCAAAAGGACTGAGGCCAAAGGTACTTGGGAAAATGTCATATCTCCAAAATAAATAATTTTAAATTTTATTTATAATACATAAAATCATAAGCATAAAAATAATTTTCAAACCCTTTCCACATAATTTGGGATAATATAACTATATATTCACATAGGACTAATAATTTCTTTACAAACTAGAACCCAAAATCAATAATTTTTGCATAGAAAATTATGAATATTTTCCTAATAATTAAGTGTGATTTTTATTCATGTAATATTCTATAATTTAAAATATTAAAAAAATAACAACAAATATATTAGCAAACATAAACTGAAACTAACTCTGAATTATTCCTCACAAGAAACTTACAAAAAGTACCATAGTAGTGTCTATATTTCACTTTGAATAGAAATATGAATTATAAAATTCTATGTAGCTTAATTTTATGGATTGATAAGTTTAAAATTAATTATACAAAACCAATATAACCAGAATAATACACTCCTAAATACTATATTCCATAACTTCACATAATTACAATAAACAAAATGCTTCCAATGCCCAAGATTTGACAATTTTGGCACCAATTTACATCAAACTTACCACAAACATGAAAGGTGAAATATTGGAACATTAAAAATACATATAAAAATTTATATATATAGCTTATAACATTATCCAAAATAGTAATAAAAATATGGAAATCAAACCACACCAAAAGACACCTAAAAATATGTAAACCACTCACCAAAATATGCATAAACAATACCAATCAAATCCAATGAAATCTATGGATGACATCACCTATCTAAATAAAAAAGGGATATTTCCTATGATTATTTAAATAAATAGGTTTTCATCCAATGATCTCCTCACTTGAAATTTTTTTTCCTCAAATGTAAAGTTCAACTGTAAAGTCCAAGAATTTAATGAAATGGCAAAAGATCCCACACTAATGAGTTTACTTGTCTTAAATAAGAGTTAGGGTGCCAATACCAAAGTCAAAAAATAATAATATAATATTTAAATATTCTATCTAAAATCATTGGTAATATAAAATTTCCATATTTTATCTCTAACACGAGTAATATAAACTTTCCCAAATTTGACCCACTTATCTTGAGGATAAGAATGCAAAAATAAAATAGCAAGTTTCCTTAGAAACCCATCAGAGATCCACACCCCAATTGATAAGTTTCCTTATAAACTCATAATTATATTATTTTATAAAATCACACCCCACTTTATCTAATAAAAATAATAATAATTTAATATATATCCTCATCCTTGTTGATTTCTTCGACCTTTCCATTTCTTGGTAAATACTTAATTACATAATTGATCAAATTTACTTACACCTTATTCTATTATAATTTAAAATAAGATTAATTAATTATTAAGTGGTAATAAATTTTTAAAAAATGACATGATAAGTCCTCCCTCCTCAAAATTTCTTATCCTCAAGTAATTCAAACTCAGATGATTTAAAATCTCTAAACCTTCCCAAATGACATCCTCAATTGGCTAGCTCTTCCAAAAAATCAAATATTTAGTGAGATATATATTTATTTATAAATTAACCTTGGTATATATCATATATTCATTATTTTGGATCAATTTATCCTCCTCATACAGATATGGAAAATCTATGGAGGGTGCAATATGCTACTCCAAAGCATGAACATCATAAATACAAACCTTTTAAAGATATGTGATTTGATGAATGATTATATTTTCCCATATTTTAATTAATTTAATAAATGAAAATATAATTTTATTAAATATTATATTTTTAATGTTACTACAATTCCAAATCAATCACAAAAACTATTCACCGCACGTTTACTGCACCACTCTGATATAATCTAGAAATTCAGTGTGCCAACTCTCTATTTTCATTTCCTGTAACCCAAAATAATAGATACCATGATGAACCAAAATAATATAAATTAAATATCAATATTAAACCTCTAATAAATCGAACACCTCATTCTAAAGTGTCTTAATGTAGACACTACCTTCAAACCCACTCTTAATCATGATCCCATGTATCAAAAAAATTAATCTTCTTAACAAGAACACATGGTAATAAAAAAATAATTAAGGATATTAATTAATTTACATAAATAAATTAACACAAAATATTAAATGATTTAGTATCCTTAAGATAACTATTCTTACATTTTCTCCAAATCGAAAATAATAACTCATTGACTAGTTTCATTAAAATTAGCAACTCAAAACTAGCACCATTGATGCAAAAATAAATTATTTTTATTTAAATGGATAATAAAAGAAAAAAAATAGTGAAAATTTACTTTAATACATCTATAAATTCATCATAACCAATCACCATTTGAAACGTGCTCTTTCCCTCATCCATAAATGTGTACCATAATACTTATAATTACTCCAATGTAACATGTTGGTGGCTAGAATTTATCAAAATAGCTACATTAATGATGAAATTCAAACTTTTAAACCTATATAAAACCTTATTATTTTCATTTATAAATTATAATTCCATCAATTGATGCTCTCTTTCATGAAAAATAAATATTGAAACAATACCCACATGCTTATACTTTGCCATTCTGATATTCATGATGACTTTCTTATAGAGAAAAAGATACTCAACATAGTTCCTTAGCTTACCATGGTATTGATTATTCCAATTACTTGGTAAAATCAAACATTTATGTTTAGATGCTAAGCAAATCTGAAGAAACATAGATAAATTTCTATCATATAGATATTATATAACATAATGCAAAACACTACATACTTTGCTCTCATACTTTTAGTTATCTAGAGGAGGTGTATTCAAGATATCTAAAATGATGGTATTATTGTGTCATCATACCCCATGTGAAAAATTCACCTATAAACTCAATTATATATTTTTATTGGAGAGCCTTCCAATAATATTACCAATAAGAATCATGTCATGCTTGTTCACATGACTCTACATATCATCATGAATTGATCTCAAGTATTCATTAGTTATCTCATGTGGACAAAGGAACCAATCATTAAGAATATTTGGTATTCCATTAATCATATCATGAGGCATCACCTCATGTCTAAAAACCTCATCTAAGTCCCATATCCTATTTTTGACACTATTTATGTTGCTAAATTTAATAAATGTTTTATAACTCATCGCAAAAAGTGGATTATCAAAAGATAATTCCATACCCATTTGAAAGAGTGGATTATCAAAAGAACATAAGTTATTTTTATTTTCCTATTTAGTCCAAACCTCTTTCTATCCCATATCTAATCAAGTAGTTTTAGGAATTTGTTTCAAATCAAGGTCTTATTTAATCTTATCAAGTTCATCAATTACATAATTGATTTTTTTATCCCTATCCTCATTCTCTTATTCACTAAATTTTTTAATAGTAAAAATTTGATCTTATGCTTTTAATAATGCCATTTGAGTGAGTTTCAAAGAATTCTCAATTTACTTAAGCTCAAAGGTGAGCTCCTAAACCTTTATTTTGGTTCCATATACAATTTTTGGTAGCCATATCTTTATATTTGATCATGTGAAAGTATGATGATTTGATTTCTTCCATCACGCTCATAACTATTTGTAAATATGAATAGGTGGAAATGTTTTCATGCTAACCTCTAAACCTTTTTTGTGTTGTCCATCCTTGATAAGTTTTACACTTCATTCTTGAATATCACCATTAATTATTTTTTACAATATTCCTCATTAATGATAGACTCATGAAAATAAAAAATAATTGCTATTAGTAGACATACAAGAATCAAAATTTTATTCATACCTTCCAATGGTATCATCATAGGATCCATTAGTTTCATGTGATTCTTTTTCAATTTATAAATAAGCTTCACTAGATTGATCTAAGTATTTATCAAAGGTTGTTTTATGAAATTCATAGAAAAATCAATTCCAACATTGATATCTAAAAATCCTTTAATATAATCATTCTAGGACTCAGCCATGCATGTTTCTTGAAATAAGACAATTTCTTCTCTAGAAGAAATTTTTGAATATTTTCCTCCTTAAATTTTAGTTTTTCTCTTTCGAATTGCATGATGGATTCCTTTAGGGGCTGATTATTAAATTATCTTGGATCTAAATTTTATTGATTTATAATTTCTTTCAAATCTACTCTTCCAATATGATCCACCACCATGATTTATTCTTTAACCTCTTGTAGTTCTATGGTCTCCATTTCTAGGTCTTTTGATTTTTTTTCTATCTTCACCTCTTCTTTGATCCAACCTTTTTGACTTGTCTTCCAAGGTAATTTATGTTGACCAAAGATGGATGCATTAAGTAGAGACAAATATTTTATATTTAAGACAAATGGATACAATGTTAAATCAATTTTAATAACTTCTTGGATTGAATATGGTGTAAAAGACTTGACAATACCCTTGAGGGGTTCCAACAAACCTTCAACAAGAAGAAAAATAATTCTTTCTTCAGATACCTCTTATACGATCACTTAAGTATGTTATAAATATAAAACATATGATTACACTAAGATTTATTGATAAATCCCTACAAGATTCCTAAAATATTCATTCTTGTCTTCATATGTTTTAGTCAGAACTAAATTTTGCATACTATCCAAAAATCTTTGAAGTGAATGAGTTGTTTTATCTATGCTCCTTTGTAGTTCCATCATTTTATCTTGAATAAGATATAATTTTTTTCCATATTTTAAAAATATCAAGAATCCTTCCATTATAAACTCATCAATGTACTCATTTAAATATCTAGTTTCTCCCTCACTCGAAAATCCAATCTTAGAACCCTATAGGTTGTCAAGATTGTGGCTCTGATACCACTATCATGTCCCCAAAAGAAATAATTTGAAATTTTATTTCTAATAAATAAAATACAAAGCATAAAAATAATTTTCAAAACCTTTCCACATAATTTTGGATAATATAACTAGATAACCACATATGACTAACAATTTCTTCACAAGCTAGAACCCGAATTTGACAATTTTTGCACAAAATTTTCTAAATCTTTTCCTAATAATGAAGTATTAATTTTAGTCATGTAATATTATGTTAAAATTAAAAATATTAATAAATTAAAATCATATACAAAAATAATAAAATAAAACTAACTCTAAATTAATCTTCACAAGAAACATATAAAAAACATCATAATAGTGTCTATATTCTACTCCAAATAAAAAAATGAATTATAAAAATTTATATATCTTAAATTGATGGATTTATGATTATAAAATTATTTATACAAAACAAATAAAACCACCATAATACACCCATACAAATTATAATCCATAACTCTGCATAATTGTAACAAACAAGATGCTTCCAATGCCCTAGATTTGACAATTTTGACACCAACTTACATCAAACTTCCCACAAATTTGAAAGGTGAAATTATAGAAATTTAAAATACATAAAAAAAATTATGTAAATACTTTATAATATTAACAAAAATATTATCAAAAATATATAAATCAAACCACACCAAAAGACACCTAAAAATATGTAAACCACTCACCAAAATCTGCATCAATAATACCAATCAAATCCAATGTAATCTCTAGATGTGATCACATATATGAATCAACAGTCTAAATATTATTAATCTTGAAATCAATGGGATTTTTTTCCATTTATCTCCTCACTTTATGGTTTTCATCCTTAGGTGTAAAGTTGAACTATAAATTTTAATAATATGTTGAAATGAAAAAAGATCCCACACTAATGAGGTTATTAGTCTTAAATAAGAGTTGGGGTGTTAATCCCAAAGTCATAAAATGTAAGAAAATAATAATAATGGAATATTTAAATATTCTATCTCCAATCATGGGTAATATAAACTTTCCATATTATATCTCCAACACATGTAATAGAAACCTTCCCAAATATGACCCACTTATCTTGGGGATAAGAATGCAAGAATAAAATAACAAGTTTCCTTAAAACCCCATCATTATCCTCTCCTATAAATACCAAACACAATTGGTAATTTTAATTATAAACTTATCATTATCCTTTTCTATAAAATCATGCCCCACTTTAGCTAATAAAACTATTAATAAATTAATATTTATCCTCATCCCTATTTATTTATTTGACCTTTCCAATCCCTGGTAAACACTTGGTTACATACTTGATCCAATTCACTTCCCATTTATTTTAATATAGCTAAATATAAAATTAATTAACTATTAAGTTGGAATTAATTATAAAAAGGGACATGATAGTAAAATATAGAGGTAAAGCAATGGGAAATAGGGGAGGCACCACTTGGAAAACATGTGGGGGCAAAGTAGAACTAGTAGGCATCAGAATTGAGACTTCTAATGAGGTGGGAGTGAGGGGTGTAGGGGAAATGGGAGGAGATGGAGGATTGAGAGAGGGAACCTAGATGGGAGTCTATTGGGTGCCTCACTCTAGGATTTCTCTTGGTCTACATGTCATAACAAACCTTCGAGCTATACACCTTAGGTCTAAGGTGTTGGTGGCTGAATGAGCTACACCTAAGCTACATAGCATCATGTTATTTAGGGTTGAATCTACCATATATTAGTTATTAAAGATACTAGAAGAGATATTGGAGGAGGTTGAGAGGGATTTAGAGAATTAGGAGTAGGATATATTGGTGGAAGTGAATTTAGATATGGATATTGAAGGGGAAAAGGTGGTGGGATGCCTTATAGAATCCTCTAGCAGATTTCCAAAAATATTGGAGTTAGCTCTTCCATGGACCTAGTAGGGGTTAGAGGAGTTATAGAGGGGACCAAGTCATGTTATCCTTATTCTTGGCTATTATCTGAGATAGTACCTCTTAGTCATCAATGACATTCAAATAAAGATCATTATCATCTTTGGCCTAATGGGCATAGTTGATATTAAGGTGAGCTAAGTATTGCACTAGATGAGATTAAATCACCCCTTTAGGTTCCTATTGATGAACCTTTCACTTTTAAATGGCTAAGTAGCCTTACCCAACCATCATATTATATATCAAGGGGAAGGTCTTGTAAATGTGGTGTCATACCATGATGGGTAGTTGTGGGTACACCTTTTACTGATGTTATGCACAAAAATTGAAGATTCCATCTACTAGTTGTTAAGTGATCTTTAATTTTTCTAGGTGGTTAGGGACATAATATGGTAGGTAGAGGGGGTCTTTAATACATTTTTGTAAATCTAGTAGTCCTTGATTTTTGTGATAGAGTCACATGTTGCCTTTGAGAGCTTGGGCATCTAAGCTTTATTGATATCCTAATACAACACTAGGTAGAAGTGATCACAAATGTCCTATATGTGCTAATGGAATTAGTGGACATACATATTATAAAAGACTATGTGGAATATCGAGCCATTGAGAACCCATACAAGAAATTCTAATGGCTTGAATGAGAGCATCCCATAGATTGCATCTAGTAGGTAGCTCATAATGTAAAAGTCACGTCTAGCTCAGGCATATATAATGTCACATATAAACTTGAATTTGATCAAGCCACCTATGTTCTAGATGTCTAAGTGTGTCAATATCATATGTAATAGAGGTACGCAAATATTGTTGATGTGTTGTAAATCTAGGTCCCCAAATAGTCAGTTCATAGGATCATGCCTACTCAAACCTCCTCTCAAAATGTGTGAACTATGTAAGCATTTATTTTATCCTTGATAACCCATTTAGATTTGGAATTCTCAATCTAGTCATAGAGGATGTCATAAATATGGTAGGTTCTCATCCAGACAGACACTACCATTGCACCATAAGAGAAATATAAGACCAAGAAGGATTAGTATGCCTTGAAGGAATTCCTAGATATACCAATAATCTAGTGTCAAGAGGTGGGTGAGGATACCTAGTCATTGACCTTATTTTACATATGGATGGCCTTATGGAATATGTCACCTAATAGGTTGGCATAGGGAGATGCATCTAGTTTGGCTATGACTCTATGGATTTTACACTTCTTATGGGATATAACGGTGTCCTAATACTCAGCTTATTTGTCATCTGTGTCGGTAGAATCCTTAGGGACCTACTCAATTTCCTTAAATATATCATTATAGTGCTTATATTTAGTTAATAAAATAGGGAAGGTTACATCCTATTACTCAAGTTAGGCCTTTGGGTTTGAGGATGCAACAACCATTGGAGTAGGATAGAGGAAATTAGGAATCTTTGAGCATAGGAGGCATGAGATATAGGGGCTATGTGGAATTTTAAAAATAAAGAGTCATACATTTATTCTAGGGTAGTAATGGTAATAATTAATGGGATTCCCTTAGGCTTTATAAGTGCATGCATATATCCCCCTATATTAATGGCACTTGGAACCTCACTTTCTATGAATTTGAATTTGAGTTGGTGTCTAGATTTTCTCCTTTTATTTCTTAATCTAGATTTAAATTTGGAGCCCATGATCCTCTACCACCAACTAGATATATAAATAATGATGGGATGTTTTTAACCTATTGAATTGGGTTTAGTTTCCCATTATTTTAATTACTATCATGTGTTAGGCACATAGTCACATCTCCTAGAGTCTTCTTAATTAATTCTTACTTTCTTACATGTGTCATCTACTCATTGGTCCTCCCATTAATGGTTGACACTTGGGCATGACTCCATACCCAATATCATTCCCTTAGGTTAAGTGAGGTGTCACCTAAGGACACATGGCATGTTTTGAAGTATTTTGAGTCTCATCTATACTTCATTCTAAGCTTCCTATGGCCTTCTGGAAACTAGTTCATTTGCATACTAGGCAACATGGTGTCTTCCCATTCAACAAGGCTCTCCCAAGCTCTGACATCTCTAAAAAGTTTAGGGGATTGGCCACTCTAACTCATGAAAACATTTTTCCTTCCCATTCAATTAATCTCTCCTAGGATTTGACATCTCTAATAGGTTTATGGGATTGGTCAATCTAACTCATGGTGATGTGGTTCAAGGGACTCGCCATTTGATAGGTTCTCCTACGATTTGAAATCTTTGACAAGTTTAAGGGAATGACCATTTGGCTAAGATCTCCTAGGATTTAAAATATTTCATAGGTTCAAGGGACTCACCATTCTGATTCATGGTGACATGGTGCCTTACCATTTAGCCAGGCTCTCTATGGCTCTAACAGGTTTAAGGGACCAACCACTTTGACTAATGATAACATGGCACCTTTCCATTTAGTCAGGCTTTTCTAGGCTCTAATATCTCTAACAAGTCTAGGGGATTGGATGCTCTAAATCATGGAAATATGGTTCCTTCCCATTTACCTAGGCTCTCATAGATTATGACATCTCTTATAGGTCTGAGGGACTAACTTCTCTAACTCATGGTCATGTGGTGCCTTCCTATTCATCTAGGCTATAAAAAATTCATTAAAATGACCAAGTAAGAAAAATAAAATAATATGATTCATTAAAACTTACTTTTCAAATATGGAGATCTCATTTTAACATGAAGGGTAATGGGTTAATTACTCTAGGAAGGGAACTAGACTCTAAGAGGTTTCAATCAAAAACAAACATGCAAGTTAGTACCAAGATTTATAAAAAGAATAGGCACTACTTAGTTCTAAAGATAAAGTAAAAGAGGCATTTTTATGTTTGGGGAAATTATATGGAAATATATTATGAATATTTGAGTAGGTTTTGGTGATGGGAACAAAATAAAGAACCCTGAAGCATCTGGTTCATGAGAGTTTTTAGAAGGATCCCCCATTTATAATAAAATGGGTCATGTTAGCCATAACAAAACCATTTTCTAATATTGAATATGGGAGTTATATTAATGCTAGTGTACTCATTAGGTCCAAGCATTTAAAACTTGATTAGATAATGCATGTTAAAACTCCAATAGGTTTAATAATAAACTACACCATTTTTAAACATTAATAACTAAATTTTCTTAAATTATATTACTTAAAGGTTTATAGAAATTTTAAATTATACCAACAACATATTCCTTATGTATATACATCAATTTAAAACCAAATCCTATTGGTTATAATTTAAGATATCCATTAATAACTTTCACACCATTTACAACATTGCACTAATTAAGCATTAATTGCTCATAATGAAGTAAATAAAATAAGATTATATGATCACATAAATTTAATTGTAAGAGTATAATATAATAATATATCAACCTCAAAATATAACATATAATATGGCATTCATAAGTAATCAATACTTCCATTGATGTGATTCTAACTAATGTATAATGAATTTTCACTTAAGCTTTAACCACTACTACTTTTGCCAAATAAGATAATAATTTAAATTTACACAAATGTAATAATACAATAAATATTTCATAGTAAACCTCATAAAAAATATCCATAGGTACATCTCTATGAATATTTGCATTTTGTTGTAGGGAGGGAGATCATCATCTAGGATCTTTTCATCCAACCATAGTCTAAAGGTCCCTAAACACCTCCCAAATGTGAGTGCCCTTCCATTCATGAATGGGAAGATAACAATAATGTTAACATTAATAACTAATCCAAAATATTATGTTTTATAATCACTATCACATGCAATAGTCATACTGACCATGGAATATGTCCTCTATCTAATATGACATCATACATGATTATAGACTAGAATTTACAATGGAAAAAAATGTATACAACTATAACATTACTTTTGCCAAAGTTTTCATAATAGATTTAGACTTCGAATGAAGTTGAGTCTTAGTCCACAACATAATAATCTATGTTGAATACATCATCCTACATTTTAATTGATAATGAGTTATTTTATAAAAAGGATTCCTACCTTTCGTTACTAATTATCCTTTAACATGATAGATGAACCATGAACATACCAAGATAAAACTAATTATACATAGTAATACATCCCAAATAGTCTAAATAATTTAAACATATGTCATGTAGGTCATCAATATATTACATCATAATAATTTCAATGTGAATAGTAAAATACAACTAAACAACCCTATAAGTAATTCTAAACTTCTGACACATAAGTATCATATTTAAGTTTACAAATATTGTACATCAATTCACAATAATATACCTAAGAATACTCTTAGGACAATACCTACAATGATAATTACAATTATACACAAAGTATTAATTTAAAGATGTATATATTTACTTACACAAGGATTCAATTTTTATAATACTAAATCCACATAATAATATAAAATAAAATTAATTAAAACACTTCCCTTTTATTTTTCTACTCAGAAAAAATAGTCCGCTACAACTTTTAGGTCCTTCAAGTAGTTTCAATTCAAAAAGGAGATTGTACTATAATTATTCATATTATTATGATATAAAAATTAATGTGTTTAAAAGAACTTAAGTTCCATTGAATAATACTAGTATTATTTCTCTAATAAAACTCACACAAATATCAAATCATAGATAAATTCATACTCCCAAAGTTTCCTCCAAACTAGATCTGATTTTAACATCACTTAGGAGTCTCTAAGCTATATATGACATCATGAGGCCATTCCTTGATTTAGTGTTTAATACTCCAAAAAGAACACTATAATTCAAAAATAAATGCTACAATCAACTACAATCATCCCATCACAGTGAAAATAAATGTCTTTACAATATAATAATGCAAGTTTATTTATAACTACCCAATAACAATTATAATATTTGTTTATCTTTCAACCAAAGATTATCACAATCAATATCCATCATAAAAAACCAATCATATACCCTTACTAACACAATTCTGGGTCTTATATCTTATTTTAAACAATCAATAAAATACCATACATCTATATATTCAAATCAAATGCTTCATTTAAAAAAATACACGGTCAAATAATCATTTTGCTATCCCAAAATTTGATTTAAATCACTAATAAATTTTCCTAATCGTAACCTCATATTGAAACTTCAAATCATATAAAAATGGAGATTTAAATACACATTATAGTTTCTCTTCAAATTTATTGGTATTGACAATAAGTTCATAACCTTGTAGGTGTACAAAAATAAGCTACAAGTTTGAGCCTATTTTCTAAGGTATCTATGGATAGTTTTAGTCCTATAGGTGGATGTTATCACCACCTTCATGTCTAAAAAAATAGACACGTTTATTCAAAACTAATATTGGTAACACATTTAACCCACTCAAATATGGTTACTATCCAAAAGCATAGCATAAATAAATCTTAATCTCCATTATGGCCTTGTGGGTGAGGGAAAAAATTCACCCCCAAGTTCATAATGAATGGATAAAATATAAATTTTATAGTGAACAAGAAACCATAACCAACTCATATAGAAACCTCAAATTATCCCAAACATCCATTTCAAAAAATAAAACTAGATATATATTATCAAGGATCCACCATATAATAAGCATTAATGACCAAGAAGATAATCTAGGCCTCTATTTTATAATCCAGGTTCATTTACAAAACCAGGGTTTTTTTTTTATTAAATTTTGCCAACAAGATTTATATTTTAAATCACGATGGAAAAAAATCATAAATATTTTAAACCCAAATCAAAATAATTCATTACTTTCTTATGATACGATAGACAAAGGTCAAGAATTCCCTTGAAAAAGATCCCCTATATGTCCCAAAATCCTTTGCTTTTCCTCCAAAACCATGTTCTTTTTCTTTTTCATATACTAATGTCATGCCTTCTATTAAAAAACATCCCATTTTTTATCCACAAATTTCCTTACTAATACTCTACCAATTCCATAATTGGAATTATGACTTTTCATTCCAAATATCAACTCGCTAAACTCATGGAATGCCACATTTCCAAGTTAAATTAACTCCTTAGTCCCTCTAAATAATATACTAAAAAATGTATATTTATTTCACTTAACAACCTCATAAATTCCCATTTATTCTCCCAAAAAAATACAACTCAAACACTATCCATCAACCTAAAAACCTTAATGATTCCTTTTGACCCAATTCAATATAATTAGAATTTAATCATTACAAAAAATAATGTAAATAAATATTTCCATACTGTGTAATATTTTAAAACAATCTAACCACTAAATAATTATAAGAATGCCATAAGGGTTCCAATGTTCCCTTAGGGTCTAATTACCTATAAAAAGGGTCATTTTTAAACCCTTTACAAATCAAGATCATGTTATAACCAAAGACATCCAAAATGTAAACAAATCGAGAAGTAATAGAGTAAATTCATACATACATACATACACATATTTATGTTGCCATGCTATTATAAATAACTAATGGAATCTCTCACATAAAAGGAATAAGAGTTGATATTAACACAACTAAGTGTAAACATTAAGTCGAACTTCTTAGTGTAGGTTTTTATTCCATTTTATTTTTTTTTACTACATATGTTGTTTAACTTAATTAGTTGCTATTTTAGGTCAATGGGGAATATAATCACACACTCATGAACATGTGAGGATTGGTCTATCTTCCACATATATATGTACATTTCCTAATTTTTTTTAATGGAATAATAATGCTTCTATTGTTGAAAGAGCTTATGGATTTTGGGATGGCATTGGTGAGCGATAGTGTAGACACTAGAAAACTGTACACTTACATTTTTTGATAACTAAATGCCTCAGGACCGCCTAAACACCCCATAAAACTTATTACTAAATCGCTTTCTACATTCAAAGAAGAAAATGAGAAACTAAAAGAAATGGTCAAGGCTAGAAGATACCTGGATATGGTCGTGCGCACCAAAATCAGACGTTGGAAGGTATTCCTCTTTGGCTGTGGAAGAATGACACCTGCAAAGAAGAAAACACTGAAACACAAAAAATGTTAGACAAGGAGGCAGTGGGTTGTCAAGCAAATGCCTGATCCTGGAAGTATGAAGACTTCCTAGAAGGATATCAACCCACTAATAAAAAATAGAAATATTTGACAGAAATGGAAATAATGAAAAGATAGAATGAAAGTAAATAAAAGACGAAAACACAAATGCATACCTGATATTTAGCGAACTATTCTGCATAGTCGCCAGTGTCGGTCTCTGTGCCGGCGTCGGTCAGGGAAGGGTGCCGACGTCGATTGAAGTGCCGGCGTCGATCGGGGTAATGACTAGCATCGGTCAGGGCAACAATTCTGGACAGAGTCTAGGTAGGTCTGGTCACATCTGGTCAGGTCTGGGCAGGGTCTGGACAGGGTTTAAGGTCACCAAATGGTGTTTGAGGGTTAAGGAGTCAGTTTAGGAGTCAGAGGGTTTTTACAGGGATCTAGGCAGAGTGACTGTATATTTTGGAATGGTAGACAGAGTTGATATGAGGAGTAAGGTCTCAGGTCTGTAGTTTGAGTGTAAATAGGGGTGATAGCAGTAATAAATAAATAATAACCAGAGAGAAATAAAAAAACACAGAGCAAGATACTTACCTGTTACACGCCTGAAGATGAAGTCAGAGACATGATTGACATTGTCGTTGTGTTGCAAGATGACCGAAGTAGGATTCCTGTGCTGGAGAGAGTGAATGCAAATTGGTTGGATACTAGAGCTGATTGATTGCTAGAGTTCTGAATGATTGCTAGAGTTTAGTTTTGAATGATAAGAGTTTTGAATGGTTTTGATGATGAAGGCGAGGGATGGTTCCATAACCGATTAGGAAAATGATTGGGAACTGAATGGATAATGGGTAACGGAATAACGGTTCTTGCATTCGGATCGAGAACGCAGTGCTAAGGAGAACCGGTGTCGGCAGGACCACTGACATCGGCCAATAAGTGACCGACTTTGGCGACGTCAGTCAGGTGGTGATCGTGGTCGGTAAATGCAGAATGGGGGCAGAGACTAACTTTAGCCTTTTGCTCATTTTGACAAGCTGCCAGGGTTAAGGCTAGTGGAAAAGTGGTCGATAGGGGTTAAATAGGCAAGGGAGAATAACATGAAGGATGACCAGGGGAGTCGACATGATTTTGGTGTCTAAATTTGCCCCTTTTTGTCTTTTTGGTTGTTCTGGATGAACTACAAGAAAAAAATAGGAGTGATTGCCCCAGGTGAGGGAAAAGGTCAATTCCGTCTTGTTGGTTGTTCGAATGAACTGCAAGACAAAAATAGGAGGCAGATTGCCCCGATTATGGATGAGGTATTCCCCCTCAAAGCAGGAGTCGAGGGAAGGGAACCGGGAATTGGGTGTTGATTTGACAAAGAGTGGATGAAAAAGGGGTGAGGGTGAACACTGCAAAAGTCGTGATTGTGTGCATACCACTTCACGAGATGGTCAGGTCAAAGTGTCGTAGGTCAAGGGTCAAGGACTGCCAAAATTGAAGTAACCAGGCCCCAGCATTTAGTCATCTGTTGATCGAGTTATTCAATCTAAGCTGAAGCTCCAAATGGTCATCGTGTTCTAGGTATCCCGAGCTTAGGAAGTGCTCCTAGAAACACGAAAAAGTCACAAGTAGTGTGGATCAACCGGCTTGCAATCCTATACTTGTGAGGGTCCAAAAATAGTCTGCGCACAATTCTGCTAACCAGTCATGAGGTAGCATACATGCAAAAACAACCAAGGCAACATTGCTCTGGAAGTGGTCAAAGTCGGAGGAGATAGGCATGATCTCTAATGGTCATTGGTCGAGGTGGATGAATGGATGAAAGGAAGTGGCCGAGCTAACCTCAGAAGAGCCCATGTCAACTGAGTGCTACCTACATAGCCCATGTGGAAGGGCCTCAGGCCAATGTAGTTCTCCCTAGAAGGGAGGAAGGGTCAAAGAGATGGAATTGGGCTTGGTCGAGGGCAAGGTCATGGTCAAAAAGAGGAAAGAAGGTTTGTCCATCAGAGATATGAACAAACGAGGGTGGTTGAGCTAACCCCAGAAGACAGCCGTGTCATCTGAGTGCTGCCTACATAGCCCCAGTCATAGGGCCTCAGACCAATGTAGTTCAGATAAAGGGTTCGAGTGGTAGACAGGTGGTCAAAATGGTCAATAGATTGGTTTTGGTCATGATGAAATGATGAGGAGAAGAGATGATGTTGCAGCCTTTTCCAAATGGTGTATTCTGTAATAATGGGTGAGGGTCTTTCATCCCTAGCAATTTTCCATATTTGTGATGGATGTATGCTAAAAATGAATTGAGGTCGATTTATGCTTCAGCAAGTATTGGTTTATGCTTAACATAAATTGTGTCTGGTCGATAGTTTCCATGTGTATTGATGTCCATAGAAAATAGTGTGAATAGGCTATGGGAGTGGTCTGAAAAGAGAGTTGAGTTGGGTTGATTGACAAGTGATGAAGGTGAATGTGACCAAAGTGCAGAAGAAGTGAAAGGCATATTGCTCTTTCATTGACAAGGACCAGAATGACAGCATAGATAGGGGTTATTAGAACCAAGAGCCCCATTCATGCATGACGTCGTTGACCAAATGTTGTGTTAGAACGGTAATCGAATCACTTTGACATTAAAGTGAGCTCGAAGTCCCTTGAGCAGGTGATAGGAGGAAGAAAAAGGGTAGCCCATTTTAAGAGCAGAGATAACTTTGCCCCTTTTTATAGGAGACCCTGAGACAACTATAAGTCAAGTCCATGACTCATTTTTTTTTTGCATGCAGACTGATCAATGCGGGAAGCCTGCAGAGAGATGTCATTTGTTTGGTGGTCAGTTGTGAAGCTGATCAATGCGGGAAGCTTCTAAAATAGTGTTGTTTATTTCCAGAGTTAGTCATAGCCATCCTTTGAGGGAGTGGTCTAGAATTTTTTTTAATATAAGGGCTTTTGAATAGCTATCCTTTAAGGGAATAGTCTATTAATTACAACAATGAGAGTACAGCTATCCTTCGAGGGAGCAGTCTGCCTTTTTAATTTGATATTGATATAGTGACCATGGATATTTTGACATCATGATTTGTTTTGATAGAAATGTGAGTCATGGACAAGATTATAGAAGGTCAAGGGCTCCCTTTTATTAGGACAAAGCATCCATACATCATAAAAGGATTATAAAGGAATTTGTTAAGAGGAATAGGGTTGAAAGGAATTAGGACTAAGAGGACGGGGATTTCTCAAGGGACGAGCTCAAGTTAAGTGTCAAGTGGATGAGTACTCGACTAACAGTAGAACGGTCACAGATGCAACGCATTAAGAGGCTCAAATTCTGGTTGTCCATCAAGAGAGGACAGACGATAAGTCCCTGATCCATACTTGTGTGTGATAATAAAAGGTCTAAGCCAATTAGGAGCAAACTTGCCTCGTTTACTTTGCTCCATATTGGTCACGTGTTGATTCTCTTTGAGGACGAGGTCTCCGATGTTGAAATCTCGTTCTCACAGATTTTTGTCATAGGCGCGCTTGATGCGATGTTGATAGACATGGAGATGATTAAGGGTAGCAAGACGGCACTCATCAAGTAACTCAAGTTGAGCTAAGTGATCTTGATGAAAGTCATCATTGGAAAGGATGTCATGTAGAGAAATGTAGAGAGATGGGATCTATACTTTGAGAGGTAGGATAGCCTCTGTTCTGTACATGAGAGAGAAAGGGGTAGCACCCGTAGAGGTTTGGATGCTAGTGCGGTAGGCCCACAAAGTGAAGGGAATGTGAATGTGCCAGTCCCTTCCTGTGTCACTAACCACCTTCATGAGAATTTTGGTGAGAATTTTGTTGGAAGCCTCGGCCTGCCCATTTGCTTGTGGGTAGTAAGGCGAAGAGAAACTGAGCTTGATGCCAAATGAGTCGCATAGCTTTTGGACAGTCTTGTTTTTGAAGGACTTGTCATTGTCGATGATAATTTTATGAGGGACACCAAAATGATAGATGATGTGGGTGCTGATGAAGTTGACAATCTTGTCAGCTTTTGTGGAGACGAGAGGAATGGCTTCCACCCACTTGGTGAAATATTCAGTGGCTGTGATGATGGATTGATGACAAAGAGATGAATGAGGGTTAATCTCACCGATGAGATCTAAACCCCATTGAGAAAAAGGCCAGAAATCCTGAGCGATTTGTAAGGTGTGACTAGGAAGATGAAGCAAGTTAGAGTGCTGCTGACACTTGATGCAACGCCGAACATAGTCACTACAGTCTTGATGAAGAGTAGGCCAATAATAGCCCAGATGAAGGATGCACTTGGCAACTGAATTCCCACTAAAATGTCTACCACAAATCCCATCGTGGACTTGCTTAATGGCTTGAGATGCTTCAGTGGAGGTGAGACAGCAAAGAAGGAGGCCGTCGAAGCCTCGCTTATAGAGAAGACCCCCTAGCATGGTATAGCAAGCGGTACGCTTGATAAAAGCTTGCCGTGCATTGTTAGAGAGGTTGGGAGGAATGACAAAAAAAGATAAGAAGTCCACAAGTTGCTTATACCAAGCATCTCATGGGCTAGGGTCTATAGTGTTGACATGATTAATGTGAGGAGAGATATATGAAGGCAAAGGCACACGACACACCATGACAAAATTTTTGGATGCAGATGAGGAAGACGGGATATGCGAAGCGAGAGAAGCCATGGTGTTAGCAAACTTATTCGTCGATCGAGGAACAGTCTGCAATAAGTGATGTTTGAAAGATGCAAGGAGAATGTCAGCACAATTTTTGTACCTTTGACAAATTTCATTTTTATAGAGGTATGAACCATTGACCTGATTGACAACGAGCTGCGAGTCGCTGAAGATGTTGATGGACTTGATGTTGAGAGAGAGGGCAGTCTAAAGTCCCAAAATTAAGGCCTCGTACTCGGCCATATTATTGGTACAATCAAAGTCGATCTTAAAAGATAGAGGCATGGGCTCCCCTTTGAGTGGGATGAGAATGACCCCAACACCCCCATCGAGTTGACATTTGGAGCCATCAAAGAACATGGTCATCTGATAGGTGGTGTCATCGATGGAAAGCGCAGCGATAGATTCATCAGGAAATTCACACTGCGAAGGTTGATTGTTAGGAAGAGGGGCATCTACTAGTTGATTAGTGATGGTTTGCCCCTTGATAGACTTCTACTGGATGAATTCAAGGTCAAACTCAGCAAGCAGCATGAGCCACCGAGCCATACATGGATTCTAATATGGCTTGGAGTGCATATACTTGAGAGGGTCAGTGTGGGTGATGACAAAGGTTTTATGATTAAGAAGATAGTGGCGGAGCTTGGTAATAGCAAAGACTAATGCCAAACAGAGTTTCTCGGTATGGGTGTACCAAGTTTCATAGTCGACCAGTGTTCGGCTGATATAATAGACTGCTTGCTCACGGTGGTGCTCATCTCGGTGCGCGATCATGGCACCTAACGAATGATTAGTGGCTGAGATATAAAGGTAGAAGGGTTGGTCATCTTTAGTTGGAATGAGGACTGGTGGAGAGACCAGATAGCATTTAAGGGCTTCAAAAGCCTCTTGACAGTCCTTATCCCATGTAAAGGTGACATCATTCTTAAGGAGATGATGAAAAGGTTGGCAGTGGTCAGAAAGCTGTGAGATGAAACAGCGAATGGACTGGAGCTTCCCTTGCAAACTGCAAAGCTACTTGAGATTGGTCGGGGGCGGCATTTCGAGGATAGCATGAATCTTGGCGGGATCTATCTTGATGCCACAAAAAGAAATGATGAAGCTGAGAAGCTTGCCAGAGAGGACCCCAAAGACACATTTCTTGGGATTAAGATGAACATTGTACTGAAGAAGACGAGAGAAGATGATCTTGAGAATGGTTAGATGGTCACGGCGAAGCTTGGACTTGCCGAGCAGGTCATCCACATAGTCCTCCATGATTTTGTGGAGGAGATCATGGAAAATGTAGGTCATGGCACGCTGATAAGTGGTGCCTGCATTTTTCAAGCCGAAAGGCATGACTCGATAGCAGAAAGTCCCCCATGGGGTAATAAAAGTGGTCTTGTGCTGATCTTCCAGAGCGATCAAGATTTGATTATATCCCAAAAACCCGTCCATGAGAGATAGCATCTCATGGCCAACCGTAAGATCAATAAGTTGGTCAATGTTGGGAAGAGGAAAGTCATCTTTGGGACAAGCTAGGTTAAGGTCATGATAGTCCATGCAGATCTGGATCCCCCCAGTTGCTTTAGTGACTGGGATGATGTTAGAGACCCACTGTGGATAATCGATGGGCTGGATGGAGGAGACAAAAAAGAGGTGTTGAAGCTCCTCTTTGACAAGGAGGGCAATGCGAGGATGCATCTTTCGAAGCTTTTTCCTGACAGGCTTAGCCTCTAGTTTGGTGACAATGTTATGGGTAGTGATGGTGGGTTCGATGCCGAGCATGTCACTGTAAGTCTAGGTAAAGGCCTTGCTATGGTCAGAGAGGAACTGGGTGTAGTCAAGATGCTCTTGAGCATCTAAAGATTGGCCAATCTTTAAGACATAAGGAACATTAGCAGAAGGAAGGTTGATGTCAATGGTTGATTCATTTAACATAACCTAGGTCTCAGAAGGGAGGGAGCGCTGGATGAAAGAATCATCAGTGCCCATGTAAGAAAGAAGGGCATTGTCGTCAACGCAATGGATAGTGTGAATGGTTGCTGACTCATCTTTGATCATGCTGGGAAAAATGAGAGGGAGAGACTTGGACACCCCATTAAGCTGATAAGTCAAGGGTTCCAGGTGGATGGTGTTTATGCAAAAAAAATTAGGAGGAATGGAAACCACTGACTCCAGAGGTGAAGGGGGTGGAATAGGTGAGTGTGGAGGAGATTGGTCAATGATTGGTTCGGGACAAAGGTCTACAGGGTCTTGAGTGGGGTCGTGATATCCTAGGCCATACCATTTCTTGGCATCATCATCATTGAGCGGTTTGATAGGCTGATGGGAGCCCTGCTCATAGCGTCCGAAACCAAAACCCTTCCATGCACACCTGTAAAGGTAAGTGTGTGCAAAGGTGGGGTTACCAAGAAATGAGAAGTCTGATGTGAAAGGTTGGGGTGAAGAAAGAGGATTACCATTAGTAGGAGCTTGATTGAGCCCCCCATAGATGAGGTTGGTTCGGAGGTGAGGAGGACCATAAGGCATGATCATCTTGATATGATGGTCGTAATTGGGACTGTGATGAAGGCATCCATATTCTTGTGGAGTTTGAAACATGTCTAAGGTTAGCAAGTGATACTCTCCCAATGAAAGTCTTTGGAAGATGTCTTCTATGGGGTCTGTGGTCGTCACTTGAAGGGGAGGTGTGAGGGCGACCGCCTGTTGCAAACTAGTCAAAGCTTTCATAGATGGAGGCGGTGCTGGGATTGATGGCTTGATAGGGATGAGGACGTCATTTGGATGGTAGGTGGTGTTGCAAGTTTTGAAGGGTGAAGGGTCAGCGGGAATAGTGTGGACTTGTCCATCGTGCTCAAATTTCACACAATGGTGCAGGGCAGAGGGGACACATGCCATGGTGCGGATCTAGGGTCATCCCAGTAACATGTTGTATTGAAACTCTCCTTCGATGATGTAGAAGAGCTTCGGGACTGTGCATGGACCAATGTGAATATGAAGGATGACTGTGCCAATGGTCGTGGCAGTGGTGTCATTAAAAGAGCATAAGATTGTGTCAATTTTAGAGATGCAATTTTTGGGAAGAGCCAACTGATCAAAGGCATGGGTGGAGATAATGTTGATGCTAGCGCCTCCGTCGATCATAACACATTTAATACGTGTTTGATCAACATAAGTAGTGATGTAGAGGGTGGTGTCCTGATCTTCTGTGTTGGATATGGGAATCTCAGAATCACAGAATGTGATGGAGGCAATAGGGGCTAAAGAGTGGACAAGGGCAGCAAGTGGCTGGGGGTCCTCAGGTTGGACCTTCGCTACCTATAGGGCTTGGATGAGGGCTTGGCGATGTTGAGGCGAGGTTTGGATGAGGTCATAGAGGGACATCTTCACAGGCATCTGGTGAAGCTATTTCAACATGGAGTCGTGGATTGGTCCTGAAGAGGAAGACGAAGAGGAGGGTTGAGGTGTGCCAAGGATAGAAATCTTAGGCTTGGGTGGTAGAGGTGGATTGATGAAAGGGTAGGCCTAAGGAATGGTGGATTTTTATTTTGCCTTGTCCTTTTGTGACCTAGTGGTTATGTGAATGGCATTGATTTCAAAGATGGCAGGTGAAGGAGATAAAGGGGTTGTAACCGGTTGATGAGATGTTGATGGGTTTGAAGAGGTTGGAGGGTTATGAGAAGGAGTCAGAGGTCGGTCGAGAGTGTCCTCAAAGAGAAGAGTGTCTTTCTCCAGATAGTGGTGAATGACAACCTTGAGGGCACATCAAGTCTCGGTATCGTGTCCTGGCATACGATGGTATAAGCAAATCTTCATGTCGTCAAACTAGGAGGGTTTAGACCTGAGAGGTTGGAAGGGCCTGAAGGGTGGAAGAGTTATGATGGAAGTTTGCAAAAGTCATTGCAAGATCAAAGAGTATGAGCCCACTAAAGGGTCCGTGCTCGTCGATGTATGCGATGCTGGTGAATTTTGCTTGGGTGAAGTTGGAGGGGGTTTTTGTACCACCTTCTGGGTTGATGGTATGGTGATAGGTGGAGACGGTACATTCTTCATGAGAGATACCACCCTTTTGGGAGAGGGTAGGCTAGTAATAGGTAAAGGAAGCAAAGGAGGAAACCAATTTTGATTAGGGGTGGAAATAGGAAGGACTCTGGTTAGGGTTGAAGGATGAGGGCCCAAAATGGAGGGCAATGGTGATGGAAGAGGAGGCATTCACCTCTATGGTTTGGCAGTCTTCTATGATTTGGGTTGAAGACTACTATTGGTTGAAGTCTGGTCTAAGTCCACCTTCCCTTGCAGATGAGTGAGGTTGGAGACAGGGTGAACGCCAAGTGACTTGATTGGTTTAGACGGGGTAGATGAGGGTTTCGGTTTTGATGTGGTCGGTTGAGGTATAGACGGTCTAGAAGTGGAAGTCTGATTTTTGTTGATAGTCTTGGGAGGTTCTGCCATAGGAGGATTAGCAGCATGAGATGAGAGGGCACGGGCATGTTGAAGAGCTGTGAGATGTTCCCACAATCCCTGATGCTCCACTTTCCTAGAAGGGAGAAGTTCGAGTCTCTCCACTAGTCGATAAAATGGCTGAGAAGATGTGGGATGAGGTTTGGGTTCTTGAGAAGATGTCGATGGTTGTGGGACCAAAGGTGAGACGGGTGTAATAGCCTCGGACTTATGGCATGGTGGAGTTGTGACTGGTTTGTCCTTGGTTGGAGATGAAGGAGAGATAGGTTCTTCCCTAGGTGGAGAAGAAACTAGAGAATGAAGCTCCTCAAGCGGGTAGAGGGTAGGGATGATTGTGCCCTCCACTTGCGGTCGAGGAGTAGGAAAGGTTGGGTCCTCCATGGGCAGTAAGAAGGAGGATGGTGAAACCGGCGATGCTGGTAAGGTCAAGGCGTCCTCCAAGATGAGAGAGGTTGATGGAGAACTAACTGAAGAAAGAGGTTTGTCCACATGTAATGGACTGATGGATGAACCCACCTCTTGAGGTTGGTTGGAAATGAAGGGTGAGACCGTATTGACTGTTCGAATGTTGTGTTCATGAGTGTTGTTAATCAAGGTCTGGACGTTGTTTTGAGTTGGTGGATGATTGGGGAACGGTTATTTGAAGATGTCGATACCCTAATTAGGAGGGGCATTGGGATTGTCGAGGATGAGGTCACCCTTTTCAAGCATGTCTTGGATTATGTTTTTAAGGGTTTTACAGTTGCCCGTGTCATGACCTTTAACACGGTGGTATTGGCAGAAGTGATTTTCCCTATACCACGCAGGAATGGCGCATGAGGGATCAAATTGTGGTGGTCGTCAGATCTGAGGGAGATTAAGGGCCCCTTGTTTGATGAGTTTTTCCAGCATAAATGCGTATGATTCTCTGAGTGGAGTAAACTGTCGCTATATGTATCTCTGCTGAAATTGGCGGGTGGCACTCATAGATGTGGATGGCTTAGGTTGATTAGTTGAAGGTGAAGAGGAAGAAGATCTAACGACCACAGCATTTACTGAAGATTTAGATTTAGGATTAGATGAGGAAGGCTTAAAATAGGGGTCATTGGTCTTGGAGTTGGGATTCTTGCTCCACAACTTGACTTTATTCTCCTCAACGGCACGTAACTCAAGTTTACGGGCCATCGTGAAGGCTTCGTCAAAAGTGCAGAAGGTCTGAACCCTCAAGGTGGAAGAAATATGTCTAGCGTAGGCTTGAGAGAAAAGTTCAATAAGCTCAGGCTGGGGTAAGGAAAATGAGAGTTGATTGATAAGGCCCCTCCACCGAGTGACAAAATTAGCAATGGATTCATCCTTGAATTGGCAGATAGAATAGAGGTCTGTGATGGAGACCTTCTTGGTGATGTTGATAGAGAAATGATCAAGGAAGAGCTGGGCTAGCTGAGTGAACATGAAGAGGGAATGGCTGGCAAGGGAGCTGTACCAATCAAGCACAGCACCCGAGAGAGACATGGGAAACGTGCATAAAAGCAATGCATCATCATGGGCAATAAGGTAACATGCATGTCTGAATGCCCGTAAGTGCTGTTGTGGGTCTTCCTTGATTTGAAAATGAGAAAACTTAGGAAGTTCCCACTGGCTGGGATATGGTCTGATAGGGACAGAAGGATGAATGGGCTCATTGCAAATTTGTTCATATGAGAGAGTATTGTGTGAGCCAAAAATGGAGGTCTCTAAGTTGGACATTTTATCCATCAGCATTTTGATGATGTCTACTGATGGATTAGAGGATGGATCACCCCCTAGATTGTAAGGCACTTGAAAGAGGCTGGAAGAGACATACGACATAGTCGGTTGTACCAGTAAGGGTGCAACGTACGGATGACTAGTCGTAGGGATAGAAGAGGTGACTAAGGATGGTTGGATAGAAGGCATGGCTAGGTTCGACGTTGTCATGGGAGGTTGGTTAGAGGTAACATGGGCTAATGGATAGGTAGCCACCCTAGTGTTGATAGGAGCAAGGGTAGGTGGAATAGAGACGACCAGATTTTGAAAGGGGGTAGAAAGTGGTTGAGTGGGTTGAGATTGATAGGGGCCAAAACCCTGGTGGAAGTGGGCCCAACGATGGAAGGAGAGGCCACACTTGGATGGTTGGTCAAAGTCTGGTCATTGGTTGAGGCAATAGCCTGGGTGTCTAAGGGTTAAACTACGGACGCTATTGATACGGCCGTAGTTTCGAGAAAAGAGGTCAGCATTCCATACATTGGATTGCCCAGGGAGTCTCGCGTTTGGCTATTCACGAGATAGTGCTGCAAGGATTTTACGTTGAGGTCCAAGAATCGTGCAAAATCTTTGTCCCCTTTTGGGACAATAGGCGTTTGGGTCGGGGATGGTCTAGTAGGAGTTCTTTTAGTTTCTGAGTTGAACTCCATTATAGGGCTGGTTATAGGCGGGGTAGACGGAAGAGGATGATGCCTCGCGTGATCGACTAGAGCCTTGGCTTGGCTATGAGTCAGAACCATTCAAGACAAGGAAGAACATCCTCATAAGCTCAAACAAGCAGATAAGAACTAAAAAGATGAAGAACACAAGTAGATCCTAAAACCCTAAGAGTAAATTATTAGGATTATAGTGGCTTATGCCTTAGAATGTGTGTAGAGGAAGATTGGCTTTTGAGTCAGGTCCTAGAAGAAGTAGTCTATGGATGGTTTCAGGTTAGTTATGGTGCTCAAGAAGTCTGTGTTAGGTTTCGTACAAGGCCTGGTGCTAAGGAGCAAGCTCCCCTCACTTCACGAGTCCAGTGATAAACTGGGCCTGCTTAGCCAAAATATACTTCCCCTAGAGATTAGGCTCCGCCAAAGAACGGAGTGGGATTTCTCCTTGGTGATGAAATCCAAGTAAGATCACTAGGATGGGTAAGGTATCCGCTGGGGGATGAAATCCCAGTCGGGCCTTGTCTCAGGTAAGTTAAGATGTTTGTTTTGTGCAAGTGGTTTGGTCGTGTAACATCAAGTGGACTAGATTAATTCAATATGCATTTGTTAATTACTAAGTGTGGTCTAAGAGATGCAAGCAAATAGAAATGAATGCAAAGTGTTTTAATGACCAAGTCGAAATGTTTGTTCGTATGAAGACGAATGGAGAAAGAGTCGAAGAATATGAGTTTTGACTAGTTTAGAAGTGCAAGAAAGAAAAGAAAAGTTCTTTTTATTCCTGCTTATGATGTCGTTAAGAAGAGATGAAAGAGGCGAAAAAGGAAGGAACTTAATACACCTATATGAACGAAAGAAATAAAGAACCCAAGGAAGGCCCTAGGGTCCCACCAGGCGTGCCAGAATGTTTCTATGCTAAATCGCTTTCTACATTCAAAGAAGAAAATGAGAAACTAAAAGAAATGGACAAGGCTAGAAGATACCTGGATATGGTCATGCGCACCAAAATCAGACGTTGGAAGGTACTCCTCTTTGGCTGTGGAGGAATGACACCTACAAAGAAGAAAACTCTGAAACACGAAAAATGTTAGACAAGGAGGTGGTGGGTTGTCAAGCAAACGCTTGATCCTGGAAGTATGAAGACTTCCTAGAAGGATATCAACCCACTAATAAAAAATAGAAATATTTGACAGAAATGGAAATAATGAAAAGACAGAATGAAAGTAAATAAAAGACAAAAACACAAATGCGTACCTGATATTCAGCGAACTATTCTGCACAGTCACTGGTGTCAGTCTCTGTGCCGGCGTCGATCAGGGAAGGGTGCCGACATCGGTTGAAGTGTCGGCGTCGGTCAGGGTAATGATCGGCGTCGATCGGGGCAACAGTTTTGGATAGAGTCTAGGCGGGTCTAGTCGTATCTAGTCGGGTCTGGGTAGGGTCTGGATAGGGTTTAAGGTTGCCAAATGGTGTCTGAGGGTTAAGGAGTCATTTTAGGAGTCAGAGGGTTTTTATAGGGATCTGGGCAGAGTGACTGTATATTTTGGAATGCTAGACAGAGTTGATACGGGAAGGAGTAAGGTCTCGAGTCTGTACTCTGAGTGTAAATAGGGGTGATAGCAGTAATAAATAAATAATAACCAGAGAGAAACAAAAAAACACAGAGAAAGATACTTACTTATTACACGCCTGAAGATCAAGTCAGAGACATGATTGACGTTGTCGCTGTGTTGCAAGATGATCGAAGTAGGATTCCTGTGCTGGAGAGAGCGAATGCAAATTGGTTGGATGTCGGAGTTGATTAATCGCCAGAGTTCCAAATGATTGCTAGAGTTTGGTTTTGAATGATAAGAGTTTTAAATGGTTTTGCTGATGAAGGTGAGGGATGGTTCCATAACCGATCGGGAAACCAATTGGGAACTGAATGGATAACGGGTAACGGAATAACGGTTCCTGCGTTTGGATCGAGAACGCAGTGCTAAGGAGAACCAACGTCGGCAGGACCGCCAACGTCGGCCGATAAGTGATCGACGTTGGTGACGTCAGTCAGGTGGTGACCATGGTCGATAGATGCAGAATGGGGGCAGAGACTAACTTTAGCCTTTTGCTCATTTTGACAAGCTGCCAGGGTTAAGGCTAGTGGGAAAGTGGTCGACAGGGGTTAAATAGGTGAGGGATAATAACATGAAGGATGACCAGGGGAGTCGACATGATTTCGGTGTCTACACTAACCCCTCTTAATCTAAACAAATCACTATTCTCCTAGTCACATATTACTATTCAAAATTACTATTTTAAAGTACTATAAACTATCACTATTCACTGTGGGACCCACTATCACTATTCATGATGACATGGCATGTGACATGGAAAGTAACATGGTAAGTGACATGGAAGGTGATATGACAAGTTACATGGCTTAGAAGTGATGTAACTTGATGTGGGACATCATACCCCACCTAGGACCCTTTCCCAATGTGTTTAATGACCTCATTTAAGCATCACAAGCCCCCTTTGAAATATGGAAAATTTCCCCTTAAGGGGACATAATTCAACATATGTTTTTCCTTTACACATTAAATTATCCTGCAAAATGAGATACCTACCTCTTTAAATACAAAGGGCACCCATTTTTGACTTCTTAACCCAAATGGTATAGTCACCAACCCAAATAGTAATCGCCACCAACCTCATCCTTGACTAATTTAGGGGCCACATGGAAAATTTTACCACATTTGGTGAGCCATATATTTAAGTGTTTGGATGAAGACAATAAAGGGTGGTGAAAATTCTTTGGTCTCATTTAAACCCATTTGCATGATTCCTATTCAAAATAGGATGTATGTGCAAGGTGGGAGACACACCAACCCAAATGGGAGACTTATGATCAATTTGGGAATCCCACTAACCTAATTTTTAATAATCCATGCACCCACATGGAAAATGGATCCATACTTATACTATTCCTGTTTTGAGATGATTCTTCACAACAAATTTTATAAATACCACCCTCTCCTTCACCTAGAGTTAAATGACAAGTTAGTCTTTGGTCATTAACATCTTGTTATAGGTATTTGAAGGAGATTATCATTTTGTAATTCATCCACATCTTGGAGTAAAATATCATGAATAAATGAAACTCTGCCAAAATCATCAAAGATATTCAATAAGCCAATCTTCATCAACAAACATCTTCAAGCATTGAGGTAATCTTGTTGTTTAGTTATCTTAATTTTTTATTCATTTCCCTTTGGCCTTATTATTTCACTTTATTTATTCATCAACCTATTTTCATTTTATCCTCTTACCCATATCTCTTTACACTCTTGATCGCCATTTACCCCTTTGCCTTCTTGGCCTCATTTTGACCATTTCCTCCTTTGCCTTCTTGGCCTCTTTTTTAGCATTTATCCCTATTGTTTTCTTTAACACATTTACCTTAACCATCCAACCATTTCCCAACCACAACAAAATCATTATTTAGACCTTTTTCAAACCAATCCAAAGTAAAACCCACAACTTTATTTTAGCCAATTTTTAGCACTAGCATTATTTAAACAAGTTACTTTATTTTATCCATCTAAGCAAAGAATTTAGTTTTCTTAATTAATTTTATATTAT
The DNA here is from genome assembly GCA_037957365.1 of Torreya grandis. Taxonomy (NCBI): domain Eukaryota; kingdom Viridiplantae; phylum Streptophyta; class Pinopsida; order Cupressales; family Taxaceae; genus Torreya; species Torreya grandis. The sequence goes on from JARHVA010004920.1 coordinate 461,781, forward strand.
TTTATGTTATTAGTTTAAATTTTATGTCATTTTATGCAAATATTTCTATTTTTATTTACCAACTTAAGTGTTTAAATAAGGTGGATTGACAACCTCCTAGAAAGCTTTCACTTTTAGGATCTAGCTCACGCTAGACAATCCACCCAACTACTTGTCTAACCAACAAGTTTATGGTAGTGATTTATAATTGAAAGTAATTATTACCTAGCTAAAGAATATTTTTCACAAATTATGGATTCAAAATGCATGCATTTAATAGGTATTCTTCTACACACCCTTCTTCACTAGTTTCTTCTTTTCACACTTAGGAAAAAGTGAAAATTAGATAAAAACATTTTGACACGGCCGTTGGGACCCTTGAGTTTTCTTGGGTTCATTAGTTGTTTTAATAAATTTATTTGAATTATTAAAATTTTATTTATATGTAATTTCATTTCTAAAAATTAAGCATTCCTTTCTTTTGAAACATAAGCTTTAGTTTCTTTTGTTTTAGAAAATCAAAACATAAAAAAGTAAAAATTTCCACTCTTTTTTCTTGCATTTCTAAAATATCAAAAGAGAAATCATCCTAGGATTAGGGTTGAATTTTCATGTTGAATTTTGGTGAATTTTAGTTTTTTTTTTTTTTTTTTTTTTGTTCAAATAAAAAATAAATAAACAAAAAAAAAATTGGTGAAAATTGAGTGCATTCGTTGACTGCTTGCTTGATTTTATCTCACATAGTTTAATTAAAAGCATTATGAATTAATTATAGTCCACAAATGTTACACAAACCAAACCACTTGCACAAAAAAATAACAAAAAATAGTTGAGACAAGGCCCAACTAGGATTTCATCACCTAGCGGATCACCATACTCTTTTTTGGTTATCTTACTTGGATTTAATCACTGAAGGGATAACCAACTCAATTCTCTAGTTGACTATAAACTCTGGAAATTGGTACATATTAGCTAAGCACCTACACTAGCTAAAAAATTATGATGTGAGAGGAGAAATCCCCAAGTACCAAGCCATATACTTAGACCAATACAAAATTCTATTGAGTTTCTAAACATAACCTGAAACCAAACATAGACTACCTTATTTAGGACCTGTTCTACAAACTACATTTCTTCTTCACACTTTTTAAGGAATAAGCCAAAAGAGAGATAATTAAAAATCTAGGATTTAATGTATCTTATTGTATTATTTGATTACCTTGAATCTTTTATTTTTCTTACTTCTTATTTTAGGTGTGAGCTTCATTTCTCTCTATTCTTCACATAGTCTTTACCAGACTATAAATTGAAGAATCAAACCAACCAAAAACCTATTTTCTAATACCTCATCTCCACTACCTTGTTTAATATAGAAATTTCCTATTTTATCTCTTATATATCCAAAATTTTATAATATATTGTATAAAAATCCTTTCACCTTAAATTTGTACCTTGCATCACAAGCCACTTATGCTCCCTTCCTTACCAACAAGAAACCCAACCTTGTCTATAAACAACCCAGTCCTGTTTACAACCAACAAAACCTTGTATAACCAACTCAACCCTATTTAAAATCAACCTAAACTTACCTATAACTCATCTAACTCCAACTCCAACCAACCCATGAACTATCAACCTTCACTCAAACTACCACTTAAGTTTGATGTAGTGATAATAGATCATATAACTAGATTAGAGTCAAAACTTACGCCATCTATTTTTGATATCCATGATCAAACAAACCTCACTTACAACCAACCAATGACCTATCATTAGCCATTTAATTATTATCATGCCAAACCAAAAACCTATCAAAATTTATAATATAAATTAACCCAACCTTGTCAAAGCTCAGGCCATTTCCCCCAGCCATTATATCAAACTCAACCCACCTTGTTAACCCAATAAATTTCATCACCCTTAACTAATAAATTGAAATATAAATCAGCCTATCAACCCAACCAACTTATTAACCTATCAACCCAACTACCATCTTCAAGCCAACCAAATAAATTACATATAGTTTCACACCCTGATGTGATAACTAAGACATTAACACACCTCCTTCTTGCCCTTAATAAACCTAAAACTAAAGAAACTATAATAACAAAAACCTTAACCAATCCACTTTTTGACCAATTAAAAACTTTAAAAATTTCTTAAAAAACTATAATTAAAGAAACCAAGTAATCTTTTCCACTTCCTCTTTTAGTGAATCAAATCCAACCAAAATCATCTCACACTTATGAGGTGCACATGATCAATGTTGTTATTGATAAACTTATTACTACTAGTTCTTCCAACCCACTCATTGAAGTGGGGGAATCACTTCCCATTCCTTTGGATGACCAAACAAAGAAAGCAACCACTTACTTCCTTTCACTTGAAACCATTGCACCTTCCTTCCCCACCAAAGACTCACCTACTCTTCTTTTGGAAATCATTCCTCTAGAATAGGTCACCTCATCCACTCCATCCATAGGAGAAACATATTCTTTAAATTTTGAACCTTCCACAAAAAACATAGATGGGGAAACTAATGATGAAGGAACTAAACCTATTTACAAGAACTTTTATAGGCTATTACAAAGCCTAGAGTTCACTTCTTAGCCCAATCTTGATAGATCCACTTGCTGGCATCATCTTGGCCTCCCCTATCAAAACAAATAATAACCCTTAGCTTCAATTGAATCCACCCTCAAATATATCACTACCTTAACCCCATCCTCATATAATCCATCTTCCAAAACCATAGGGGAACCATCCAACCCACTTCCATTTAAATTTTTAAAATATCCTTACACCTCTTTAACCAAACCCATCAAGAATCCATGAATACTTCTTATTCCTAACATATCTCACCAATATTTGAAATTGAACCTAACTCCATCAAGTCCATCAAAGAAAAATTTGAATAAACCTATTAAAAGTGTGTAATCTCTTAAACCATATTGAAATAGACTCATTCCCCCCTTCTCTTAAATCATGTACATTCAAACCAACCAAGCAACCCCAACCTAACCAATCTACTAAAACCATTCAACAGCCAACAACTTCTAGGGTGAAGCCTATTCCTAAGAAAGCTCACACTTTAAATCACAAAAAACCATCACCCCCAATGCCTTTACTGGAATCCTATTCAATCATTTTACAAAGGTTGTTGTAAACCTCCTCCTTAACCTTACCACCTCTCAAACATTTTCAACCTATCAAAATTTTTGACCCTTCACGCCCTCAACCAAAATGGTTAAATGCCAGCTTAGTCTTTGCATAACATAGAACACTTGGACATGACACAAAGAATTGAAAATCTCTCCAATAACTCATCCATAAATTATATGAGGATAATATATTATCAGATGAACCTCCCTTAACCAATCCATCCCAACCTAACTGACAAACCAAAACTACCCCACCACCCATAACTTTCATAGTAAAAACTAATTTTAGGAAGGCTCCCAAAAATAAAAACCTATCACCTCCAACACCTTTGCATGAATCTTATTCAACCATTTTAAAAAGGTTTTTGCAAACCTCTTCCTTAACCTTACCACATATGAAACCTTTTGACCCTATCAAAACTTTCAACCCTTCATGCCCAAAACCATCATGGTACAATGACTACCATGGGTGATCTTACCATAAGATACTTGGCCATGATGCAGAACACTACAAGGCTATTAAAACCATTATCCATTGGATTTATGAAAAGGATAATATGTTATCGAATGAACCTCCCTTGAGCCCATTACCAACCCAACCATCAACCAAACCTACCTAACACTTGCCTATTTCCCCCATTCTCAACTAAGAGTGAGGAAAAAATGAAGCAACAAGATAAACCAACAATTCATTTTATCTACACCATCCACAGGGTTACCCACTCTTGGGTCTAACAAAAGGATAAGCAAAAGGCTAAAGTGTCCATTCCATGGACATACCCTTCAAACCCTCAACATTCTAACCAAACCCAACCACAAACACCTTCACTTTGGGATTTTTTCCCCACCCATGCAAAGAGCAAACTGGGGTAACTTTCATTCCATAAGGCTTTACCCATTTATTAACTTCAACCATACCTTAACCATTAACTAAACTAACCCTTAGATTTTTTGCCTTGACCTATCAACCAAACCTATCCATCAACCCAACTTGAACCAAGTGGTGCATCAAATTAGGGAAACCCATTTGGATACCACCCAGCGTATTTGGGATTCAAATTCTCCCATTAAACCATTAGAGATTACCCTTTTCCATCAAACCTAACAAACCTTATCTCAAACCTTAGGACTTCAATATTGGAAACCTTGTCTTAAAGGAAAATTAACATGTGACCAACATAGAGAAGAGTAAACAAGGCAAGTTTAATTTTAACTGGCTTGGACCTTACATTGTTACCCATAAGTATAGATTATAAGCTTATCATTTATCCTCCCTCTTAGGCAAATTGGAACCTAAGCCTCTTAATGCTTCACATCTGCATCTATTTTTCTATTAAAGAAGGATCAAACTCACTCTTTTTGTCTAACTTAAGTTCATCCTTTGATTACAAGATTTTAACCTTCACTCATATCTCTCCTTTCTTTTTTAGGACAATTGATTACAACATAGAATCATGTGATTAACTGTCATAGTCATAGCCTAATCCTAAATGTGGGTACCATGGCTCTACCCATAACATGGTTGTCATGGATACTTTTCATCTCTAACAAGATGGAATCCCATGGTTATTATCTCTCAAAACCACACCCTTTCACATATCATTGACCTTATTGTGTTAAATTTTTGCCCTCATAAAGGTAAACCTTTAAACCTAATTAGACTTGTCTATATCTAAACAAATTACATCTTGAAATAATTTGGATACCAAAATACTACTTGGGTCAATATCTTAAGCATTGCAGACTATTCCCTTGAAGGACAACTACCCAAAAACAAAATAAAAATTTCCAAATGTAAGGTAGACTGCTCTCTTAAAGAATAACTATCAATAACATTAAACAAAGTCAATAAGCTTAGACCACTCCATTGAAAGATGGCTAAGATAACTATGTCAAAATTAGAGTAATTTCTTAGAAGCTTCCCACATTGATCAACTTATCATATAAAATAATAAAGAAAAGACCCACTATCACAACAAATTCTAAAGCTACAATCGGCTCTCAAGCAGCATAATAAGTTAGAAGCCATAATTGACATTCCCATGTAGACTTCGTACATTGATTAGTCTATATCTAGCATATGACATGGACTTGTCTATTACTATTATTATGAAACTTATAGAAGGGGTAAACTAATTCACATGAGGTTATCATACATATCACCCATTACTCTTCATAACACTTATCACCTATCTTCCCTTTACACTATATATAAATCAAGGGATTTAGAACTTACTTGACACCTCGTGATCAAGTAACCTTTTTTATCAACTCACGACCAATCATGCATAGAGTTTGAAGGGATTATATTCATTAAGCCAAACCCACTTTAGGTCTATTTTTAATCTTTGTCAAAAATAAAGCATCATGCCCTATTCTTATCTTAGTGCACTTGGTTGATGTTTTCATCATGAATTTTACCATCCAGTGTCAAAAACAAAAATAATCATTATTTTTACATTAAGTGAGATTAAAACAACCATAAACATACCAATAATAACCATAACCATAACATTCATAAGTATCAACACATCCTTAAGCATGATAACATTTGACTAATGAAATACAACACATTTTTTACATGTTTAGAAAAAATTGTGTAATATTTTATTTCAGGTGAGAGGAATTACATGGCACATACAAATTTATCAAACTATCCACAATTCACCTAAGGCCCCTACATATATTATTTTCCTACCTAAGAACTAGGTTGATTGTTTGGTGACTCTGGATTTGTGTTTAGCCATATTCTACTTCATTTCTCCCTAAACAAGCATCTATAACATTCTTTGTCTTAGTGGTTGTTAAAGGGTGTACTCTATTCTCCTCTTTGACACTCATCCCCATAGGGAAAGAAACATATTTTTCTCTAGGTATTTCACCCTACTTTCCTGTCATAGCCATTGCATCCCTTTACTCTAGTTGTTTTTCTCACATAGGTATTGTTGGTTGTTGCCTTAATGCACATCCCCTTAGATAGTGAGGGTTCATTCCATAGACAAGTTGACAGTCTTGTTCTTGAGCCTTGCTTCTTATATAGTGAAATTTTTGCCTTCTTTATTTCTCTAAAGGTACGAGTTCAAGCTCAAGCTCAAGTCATGGGTGCATTTCCTCTAGTTGTTGATCTAATAGTACCTCCATTATCAGCATTACATGTTGCAGTATCTTGTAGATCTACATATTCACCATATTGTTTATTTTAGGTCATGAGAGTTACTGATTATCTCCACCATTATTCCCATTATTCACCATCTTTAACTTTATGTAGTTCTCTACACTCTCTATAACTTGCAAAAATAAATAACTCAATGATAATCATTCATCCTTATCATGATTATTTAAATAAAATACTTGACTATTCTTCCTCACCAACATGATTCTCCATTCCACTAATGGGGAAGGTCATATGATGTCATTGATTCCCTTGAAAATTCTTCCCACTTGAAATAGTCATGTCTACTTGCCTTTTTGTGTAGACACGTACCCCTTGATCCACCTAGCCCTTTTGATAAAGTTATTAGGTGCTATCATGATTTCTCTTTGTCACCCTTTTCATCTAATCCAAATCTGATGCCCTTTTTTTTTTTTGCATCTTGTAATCCTTGTAGGCCTAGTCATTGTCACCTTTACCTTAGTTAACATAAATTGGCGTCTAGTCATGTGCTACTACAATGGTCACACCTCCAAACCTATCACTATTACTAGTAATGGGAGCACAAAAACTCTTTCATCAAAGGTAGGCCACCATTAATTCATAATAATACATTCACCTTCTTTTCCCCTCTACATTACTATTACTACCATCAGATTACCATAGGCTCTGAACATCAGATCCTAACTCATGGTAGTGCCTGCTTGAACATGACAGTCTTTTCTTTTGTGCCAGCTGAAAGTTCATCTATACCAAGGAAATAATCACCTTCTTTCACTATATAACCAATATCTTGGACCACATAGCTCCCTGCTACCAAGGTCTCTTCTAAGTGGAACCCCAAGTTATTGGTCCCAGGGAACTGGGACAGAGGATGCAGACATGGATACCTTTTGTCTAGCCTACCCATGTAGCTCTTAGGTTAGGCACGGTCCATCCTCTATCACTCACCATGATACCAATTTTATAACTCATATAATCTACTTAGCCATCAAATAAACTTTTTACAAGCCGTCACTTTGTTACTACCCTTAAAACTCAACTCATAATGATGACGACCTTTTACCAACATAACTATGTAGATCTAGATAAACACCCACCTCCTAAAACTTAGCTCATAGTGATCAATGCTATAACTATACTTATGCCCTCACACAATTTTAGGAGGTATAACCTCCTTATAAAAGCACCTCTTCTTTGGATTAGCTCCATTAAAGGTCATTTGTGGTGTTTAGCATTGTGTCCCCTTTTTATTTATCCTACCTTACACATTTGTGTATCTCCTCCTACTAAATATGGGATCATTATGGTAACTATTCACCAATCTACACTATGAACTTTCACCATCTCCTTCACCAAAAACCAAAACCTTTATTTTACAAAACCTTCTCCACCAGCCCAAACCAACCCATGTGGTCTATTAAATTGGGGATACATTGGCCTGATGTCTATAGACTATGTAGGTGTTATTCCACTTTTAAGGGAAGCTCAGCCACTAACAACTAATTCCCATCCCCTTTTTATTCTCACTCATTTCCACTAATAATAGAGTTGTCTTTCTTAGGGCATCCTACATACGGGAAGCTTTAATTCTTAAGCATCCTTATGTTTTAACACCATCTAATAATTCATCTTAAGCTTTTTCCCCCATTGCTAGGAGAACTACATTAGCCTAAGGTCTTTTTGGACTATTTAGGTGGCACTCACATATTGAGGTCAGCTTAGCCACATCCTTACTTTATTTACCCTTCTCACCTAATATCTTTTCCTCCACCCCTCCACCCCTCTACCTATCTCCTCACCACCTCTCTCTCTTCATCTTGTTAATCTCTTTTAACCAATTTTCTAGCCTGTCAATCTATTTTAACACAAGTATTGATAGCCTTCCTCATTAACCCCTCTTATCTCCCATAAATCCACCACCTACTATGCTTCATTGGCTGCCTTGACACCTTTCATTGTGCATGCTTCATGGCCTACTTCCCCACCCACTTTTTGCATTTTTTTCCTCTCTCTCTCTTCACTTTTTACCAACCTTGCCCCTATCTCCTTTGTATATTTTTTCATCCTTATCATTTCCCCTTGTCCTTAGAAATTTGCCACACCATCTTCATCACTCTCATTTCCTCGCTAATTCCACATCATTTTGTGTATCTTACAAGCTTTCTATTTCTTTTATTGTTGTACTTTTTATTTATATGTACCACCATTCTCTATCATTTCACCCCTCTTCCCATCGTACCCATTTTCCATTCTTCTTATTTGAATTTTTTCACCCTTTCATCCATCTTGTCTTCTTTTTTTCCTCCACAACTAGTTTCTCCCTAGGTATTTATCCTTTGAGAAGCCTTCCATAATTTCCTCTTTTCTTCTTATCAGTTCTTTACTTTTAACTATTGCACTCCCCTTTTCCTCTTTCCATCTCATTACTCACTTGTCTTTTGCATTTGTGTGAGTATCCATGCTTTAATTCTTCCTTTTTTTTCTTATCATCCTTGATCTTCATCTTTTATCTACATATCATTCCCTTTCATTTTTTTCTACCATCCTCTCCCTTTTCTCTATTTCCTTTCATTTTTCTCATCTACAGGACATTCCTTGTTCTTCTTAACCTTTTTTCCCCTCTTATATGTCCATGCATGGCTCCTTCCATCCTTCTCCACCTTCATCTTTATATATGACCTCACTATTTTCTTTACCTATCTCTTCATCCATATCATGGTCTACCTTCATCTCATCCCTTATTTGATCTCCCTTATGTTCTCCAATTCAACCTCCACCTCTAAAGAGTGTGGTCACTAGTTGTGATACTTCTACGTATGTCTCCTTATCTGCTTCATCATATCCCTCATTCCCTTGCTTTAATGCATGAAATCCACAAAATTCTCCTTAATTTAATTAATATTATTATTATTTTCTTTGCTCCATATTCTAAAACCCCTCAGAATCTTTCTCTAAATTCCCTCAAAACTCAATGCTTACTTATTTTGGGGCCCAACTGGCTCAAAGGTCAAGGTTTTAAATCTTTACTAATTCTTGTTTACCCACTCTACTCCTTTGCTTCCCTAAATCATTAAATAATACCCTTCTATATCCTGTTAATGACATAATTGTGGAGTGTGAACAATGTTAGCTTATTTGGATGGTGATGAAAGAACCCATTGGGTCACCACGGTAATTTAAGTAGTGCTAGATTTTCTAATGCCTAGTAAATCATATTTATCCGTTTTTTTAAATAGTGGTAGAAATTTCATGCTTAAACCTACTTATCCATGGTTGCAAATTCCTTTTGTATATTTAATGCAATCATCTAATTCCATCCTAAGAAATCTCATCCAATATTTCTACCAAACCAACAAAAAACTATTTCATACCCATATTTTCCACCCTTTGGAGCTTCCCTTTCTCCAATGTCCTTTAACCAGACTTGACTTCATAATACATAAAGTTGGGGTGATGAAGTTAACCCACACTCCCCACCTCAAAAGAATTACATTTGGCCTGACATTATTTTTGGATTCATGTCCATGGAACTATGTAGGTAGCATGCACTTGTTGAGTGCATTTGGAGTCAACTCAACCATCCCCTTCTAACCCAACACACCCATGCTTTCACCATGTCTACCTTGACATTGGTTGCTTTTTACCCAAACTAATAGCATGTTTTACAATGACTTTTGACTAAAATGACCAAGCTTACCATGCTGAACTCTTAAAATTTTACACCACCTCATCCATGACCTAACTAATTTTTTTATTTTATAAGAGCACTTCTTACCCTGAATACTTACAACCAACACCAACCCTATCTAGATGGCTTGATAGGCTTAACCTGATAAACTATAACTAATGTTGTGGACTAGTTATCCCTATCACATGTATTTATATGATCAAAATTATTTTTAATAATATTAGAAGCTTTAGTCTTTACACAATCTTGACTACCATACATAGACACCTTTCACCCATTAGCATTTCACATGCCCAATTACCTTATGACACCACCTAATGCCTCCCCACCAACTACTTATCAAACCTACACCTGATTCATTCTTCTTCATCAACTCTTGGTTTGAGGGGGAACACCTCCTCCTATACTCTGGACACTTTGAACTTTAACTAAGCTATTTGTTTTTGTTTTACATCTTGTTAATTCAAATCCACATAATAAAATAGGGCAAAATGTAGACAATATAAAACTATACACTTATACTTTTTGATAACTAAATTCCTTAGGACCCCCTAAATACCCCCTAAAACTTATTAACCCTTAACCAACCCCTATTAATCTAACTAAATTACTATTTTCTTATTCACATAATACTATTCAAAATTACTATTCACTATCATTATTCACTATAGGACCTATTATTACTATTCATGATGACATGGCAAGTGACATGAAATGTGGCATGGAAAGTGACATGAAAAGTGGTGTGAAAGGTGATATGTCAAGTGACATGGCTTATAAGTGATGTGGCTTGATGTGGGACATCATACCCCACCTGAGACCCTTTCCCAATGTGCATAATGACCTCATTTAAGCATCATAAGGGCTCCCCCTTGAAATATGGTGAATTTCCCCTTAAGGGCCATAATTCAACATATATTTTTATTTCACACATGAAAATATCCTTCAAAATTAGATACCTACCTCTTTAAAGGTAAAGGGCACCCATTTTTGACTTTTTAACCCAAATGGGAATCCATACCAACCTCATCCTTTACTAATTGAGGAACCACATGGAAAATGGTGCCACATTTGATAAACCATCTCTTTAAGTGCTTGGATGAAGATAAGAAAGGGTGGTGAAAAGTCTTTGGTGTCATTTAAACCCATGTGCATGATTACCATTCGAAATTGGATTCATGTGTAAGGTGGGAGACACACCAGCCCAAATGGGAGACTTATGATCAATGTGGGAATACCACCAACCTCATTTTTACTAATACATGCACCCACATGGAAAATGTCACCATACTTCTACTATTCTTCTTTTGGCATGATTCTTCACAACAAATGATATAAATACCCCCCCCCTCTCCTTCACCCAAGGTTAAGTGGAAAGTTAGTCTTTTTTCATTAAAATATTTTTATAGGTATTTAGAGGAGGTTATCATTTTGTAATTCATATGCATCTTGGAGGAAAAGAGCACAAAGTAATGAAACTCTACCAAAATCATTAAAGATATTCAACAAGCCAATCTTCATCAATAAATATCTTCAAGCATTGAGGTAATCGTATTTTTTAGTTACCTTAATGTATTTATTCCTTCCCTTTGGCCTTATTCTTTCAATTTCTTCCTTCATCACCCTCTTGTCATTTTATCCTCTTACCATTACCCCTTTGGCTTCTTGGCCTCATTTTGACCATTTCCCCCTTTGCCTTCTTCACCCTATTTTTTATCATTCATCCCTCTTGTTTTCTTGAAAAAATTTCCCTTCACCATTCCAACCATTTAAAAACCCCAAATAAATCATTATTTTGACCTTTATCAGACCAATCCAAACCAAAAACCATAACTTTATTTTAGCCAATTTTCAGCACTAGCATTATTTAAATTAGTTCCTTTATTTTAGCCATCTAAGCAAAGAATTTAGGTTTATTAATTAATTTTATATTATTTTTTGTTCTTATTTTCAATTTTATGAAAATATTTACATTTTAATTTACCAACTTAAGTTTTTACATAAGGCGGATTGACAGCCTCCTAGAAAGCTTTCGCTTCTAGGATCTAACTCACGGTAGGCAATCCACCCAACTACTTGTTTAACCAACAATTTTTTGGTAGTGATTTCTAATTTAAGGTAATTATTATATATACAAATAGGATTTCTCACAAATTTTAGATTCAACATGCATGCATTCAATAGGTATTCTTATACACACCCTTCTTAACTAGTTTCTTCTTTTCACACTTGGGAAAAAGTAAAAATTAGATAGAAATAAATGGTAACCAGATGATGACAACAAGGGTTAAAAAGTAGATAATGATAGTGAGAAGTGAAGAGTAGATGGTATAGATAGTATATACAAGGAAGGCAATGAATAAATGTGTATGGTAGGTAGTAGTGACAGTGGTCTTAGGGAGAGACTAGATGGTTGTAAAAATCCAAACACAAGACATAGATCAATTATTGCAAGCAACAATGATAATGATGATAGGGGAAATGAGGACTCATGATAAAAGGAGACCATAGGTAGAGTTTTAAACTAAGAAAAGGTCTCAAAAAGGGGTTGAGTTTTGGGTGAGTCTAGGATAGTAGGGGTTAGGGGAAAGATTAAATTTGGGTAGGAGTAGGAAAATAAAGGATTTTAAAAATTAATCTAGTTTTTTTGCCTCCCAATTTATTTAGGCTAATATGACCTTTGAATATTTTTTTAGGGATATAATATTTGGTGGTGGATAAAACCCTATTTGATGGAAGGGCCTCTATAGGGAATAATGTAGCTGAAATAACTTTAAATCTAACTAGTGTTTATGCAAAGGCATTTGTGTTTTTAAGTTGTGTCAATATTTCAAACCCCTTTCATAGTTGTAGAGACTTTTCTAAATAACTTATTATTATAAATCAACATGGATAAAACCCTATATTGATATGTAGAAGCTAAAATCAAAAGGAAAATATCTTAGAGGTGGAAGAGAATGTGGATTTGTTAAGGGAAATACAAAAAAAAAATCTTCATAGAAAGAAACCCTGGAAATGACCTTTTTGGTGATATTCCTTTAATTTTTTTATTCTCTTCCACTTTTTAAATTTTTTTATGTATATCTTTCCATGTTATAATTAGAAAGAGGTTAGATATCATTGATTGGTAGGTGTGTGGGGAAGTAGCCTTCTTGTAAAATTCTTTCAAAGTGGTCTCTTAAAACCTATCCCATACTTAAAGTTCATTCTTTCTCTATCTTGGATAATGGATTCTTTTTACTTTTATTTCAATCCTCTAAGGATAAAGATTTTGTCTAGGCAAATTAGCCATGGTTTAATGGCAAGTAGGGGTGTTTTTTTGTCCTTGGGATCCATTTTTTGACTAGCTACCTTGATGATCTCCCAAGCCTTGGTCTAGGTTAGATTTTATAATCTTCCCTTAGTCCTACCATATTTTGATATTTTCAAGAAATTAGTTATCAAGATGGACATTTTTGTCAAAATTAATGAATCTATTTTGGCTAATATGAACTATGTTAGGGTGTGTATTGGTATATTTAGCTAAACCTATACACCATTCTATTCAAATTTCATCCTCCCATAGTATTTGGAGTTAGTTTATTAATTTTTAAGGTCTCCCTTTTAGATGCTTCAAATTTTATCAAGATGATCATAAGACTACCTCTTGACACAATAAGTTTTTTAAGGATATCATTCATTTTTCTTGAAAAAATGGGTTAGAAATATTGATTGTCTGAATTAGGATTTAGTTTACAGAATGTGATTCCCATCAAAATCCATTTCCATTAAGATTATATCTATAGTATTTTTTCAAAACCTTCAAGACAACCCTCATAAGGGTAAGGATTTGGTGATAATAGTAGCTTAAATCAATAGGGAAGTAGGGAAACCTTCCTCTCCCTTTTGGGAAAAATAAGTTGTCATTGAGAATTCTAGGCCAAAGCATATTATCAACTTCACACCTGTAGTGAACTCTTCACAATAGAAGGAAATCTTAATGGAGAATGCCAAATATTATGATGTAGAAGAAGAAGAGCTAGCTAGTAGAGTGGTTTTGTCTATATCTCAACATCTTAGTGACTTAAAGACCCCTAACTATAGTAATAAAAGAAAAAGAGACAAAAAATAGAAGCAAAAAGGCTACAACTTGATGATATAAACTCTATTAATCGAGCGTATGCAATGGACCATGGAATCCTTACTATCCAATAGGGGTAAGCATTTTTTGGAAGCAAAAGGTTGATTCAATAGTTGAGCTTCCAAGCAATATGTTGAGTAGTTTCACAAAGAAATTTTATGAGTAGTTTCTTTCTTGGCCTTTCAATGTTTTTAGAATATTAATTTTTTGGCTATTTTTAGTCTTTTATTATATTTCTTTGATGCAACTATTTTCATTTATTTTATTTTCTTTTTGGACCTTGGTTTTCCCTTTTTGTATTCTTGGGTACAAACATTAATTTTTAGTTGATTAGTCTATGGGGACTAAGCCCTTGGTTTGTGCTCCAGAATCGGCCATAGTTCTAATAAAAAACTAGTATTTATCTAAGAAAATTAATGCTTTTATTGATAATAATTGAATCTTTTAATTATTGAAGACTTATTTTGGATCAAATTTATTTTCAATTATAAAAAATGTGTCTCTTATGCATAACTTCTATTGCATATTTAAAATATTTGTGTTTCATGTTTACATAGACCTTGATCCTCAATTTTGACCTAATTTGACATGGTATCAAAGCATGGTTTCTAGTAGATGAATACCAAAGTTCATTTTGTGAAATCTTGAGTTTTGGATTTCATGTCATATATCTTCCATTTGTTGACCTATCACATTGAAGATTCACCATCTCTTATATTTTTTTCTTCTTTTGGGTTCTTTGGTTAATCCATATTCAAAAAATTAATAAGAGAGAAAGTGTCTCTTGATGTCAATCTTTCATCTAGTATATTTTCATGTAAAATGTCTTGCATCACTGGATTAATAAAGTACCAAAACCCTAAGATTCACTATAAACATGACCTTGTTTTGTGTCAGTCAATTTTGGGCATTTTTAGAGGGTTTGAAGGTATTTTTTCTTTATTTTATGCAAATTCATACCACCAAGTTCTCGAGTGGAAAAATTATTTTTGGTTTTTTCTAGGTTTCTTGAAAAATTTGGTGTCTTTAGTAGATTATTCATAAGGGTATTAGATTTTGTGTTTTATACAAAAATAAATTTTATACCCTTTCACGTAACTTCTTTAATTGCCACTATTTATGGAACTTGCTAAAAACTTAACTCATCTTGATTCTACTAGATTTGTTAGCCATCTCAACACCTACCAAAACTACCAAAATTGTGAACCATACTAACATTATAAAAAACCCCTAAAATATAAGAACCTTCCATAAAATCATAGCACCCTAACACCTATTTAGGTCATCTAAAATCTTGATGATTGATGGAGGAACCTCCAACTCTAATAACTCAAATGTTGACCAATTGACTACTTCTGATGCCCAAAGTTATGATGATTACTAAAGACCTCCAAAGTTTTGATAACTATTAGAGACTTCAAAAATTTTAATGACTACTTTAGGGCTTCATGTTTCCACCAAGGTGAACTATATCCTCCTAACTCCACAACCTAGGGCTTATCCCTTAGTCTTATGGGATTTTATCCCTTGATTTCCACCAACCCAGTGTGATTTATCTTTTCCATGAAAATTTGATTCAAACTTTTACACACCCAAAAAAATAAATGCAAAGTGGAGACTTCCTTTTTGAGCAAGAACATCAAACTTCCATAAATTTTAACCTATAACTCCTTTTTATGCATCATGTTTTCAAAAGCGCAATATTTTCTTTGATATACACATTGATTTTATTATATATATTTTTAAAATATAACCTTTGTATATTCAAGTGGGTTATATTCCTTTGTTTCTCTCTTACACACTCTACTTTTGTAACTAAAGTGTCATAGTTAAAAATATTTCACTTATTTATGGATACATCTTTAGTTAAGTCTAGAATTCATCTTTTGAGCATGAATTATTACTTATGTCACTTATTCATATATTTATATCCTTTATGGATGGACTTTTATCTGGGTTCGATGTCTATTATCTGAGAGATATGTTTAATAGATCAATATTAGGGAATATTAATATTCATTCCTTCTTCTTGGAAGGACAAAATATGCTTCATATCATTCAAGCATGGAATGTTTTTTCACTCAAAAATATCACTATCCATTTTTATATGGAGAGGTTTCTACTCCCACTGACCTAGTCCAACTTAATGACTGGTTTAATTCATGTGACATGGTGTATGTTATGTTATTTATGTATGTTTCCATGGATATACACCACCATTTGGAGAATACATACTATCCTCATAGTGTTTTTAGAATTCTTAAGAATATTTTCAAAGATCCTTATATGGATATTTTAAGTTTTCCTCATCATCCTCCTCCTGTTATCTCTTTTGAGATTTTACTCTCTCCTCCTATTAATATTTATTGTGATGATTCATTCCTATTATAAAATACTCTTCTCTTTTTAAATACACTCTATGGGATGAGTTTATAAAATACCTCAAATTTATTTCTATATAAACCACTTACATTCCTGTATAAATTAATTTTCTTACAAATCCATCACATATTTATACTTTAGAATATTATAATATATCTAGTGAGAGTATAACTATTGAGATCATCAAAGACTCATATGTCCTTGTGGATACTCATTTTTAGATATACATGATTCATATGCAGTCTATTATTTAATTTCAAGATTTTTTGAGGCATGCTCTCCACTTCACATGGACATTCTATCAGTGTATATTATATTTTAGTCTTCTGATATGTCTAATTCAATGACATTAATTTTAGTTATTTTGCATGATATTTATATACCTATGTTGCACTTTAGGTTTAGACCATATTCAAATAAATTCATACTACTATCTTTATATTACATCATGAAATGGATAGATTTTTAGAACAATTATTTTGTTCTTCCTTTTACAAAGGGAAGAAATGTTATTCAATGTAGATGGGCATTCATTAGTCTTTAATTAGTGGATTTCATCATCGATAATGTTCATATTATGGGGGGATTATATTCCTTCTCTCTCTCTACTTCTAGGGGAATTTTCATGTATTTGGGTACCTCATCAGGGCTAGTAGCTGAGACCCAATTCCACTACCCACCTAAGTTATGCTTAATGTGGGGTATTAATGTAGGATTTTATTTTATTTAATGGTTTTTACTTAAACATGTTTAGCTTGATTAGGTGTTATTTTAGGTCATTTGCGAAGATAATCCCACATTGATGAGGATGTGAGGACATGTCTATCTCCCACATATATATGTACCTTTCCTATATTTATTTTGCCTATTCTAATAATAATGCTTCTATTACTAATGATATAATATTTTGATGATTAAAAATTTACTTCTTTTGGATCATGTTTTATTTTAATTTTGTAACATGTATCTATTCTACATAATTTATTTTGCATATTTTAGTTATTTTTTCTTCATGTTTACTCAAACCTCAATCCTTGATTTTAGCCTAATCTGACATAACTTAGGAATTAAATTAGCACAATAAACTAATCACCAATAGAGTTTGCCTATAATAATCACCACCAAAATTATTTATCCATGCATATAACCATTCAAATGAAGACACACCAAGATAAACATAAGAATAAATAATAAATAATGAGTATGTGTCGATATTCTAGAATTCATTATTTTTTCCTAAAACTAATGTGATATACTGCCCTCTCCTCTATGATACCTTACTTCTAAATTTTGTTATGAGGGGTACACTATCTTATATCAAAATCATCACAAAAAGGGTAGTTATTCTGAGACATATTAAAAGAGATAATATGGAATATATAAAATTTAAATACGTCAAACATATTATTACTTATTCAACATAAAATAATTTTAGCATATAGTTCTCAAGATCATATTAATTATAAGAAATCATATGTATATTTATGTCTGACAGTGCCATCATGAAACACTCATGTACTAAAACAACAATGGAAATTAAAGTGAGATAACATAAATTTTATGTTTATACTCATCAACTAATCAAATAAATAGTCTAACATCTCTTAAAAACCAATGCTGTTCATAAGGAGTAGGATATGATGTAATAAAAAGATTATATATTCACATAAAAATATAAAAACTAGAACTTGTGCATGAGATTATTTTTTATTATACATTATTGATTTATGTAATTATTATGGCCAACACAACCCCTTCTTCTTATAATTAAAGGATGTATATAGATAATATTTGTAAGCTTTATCAATTATTGATGTTATCTCTCTTGTAGGAACGCATTGAATCTCAATATCTTCAAGTGCATGCCTTAAAGGGTACACTAAGAAATGGGTTGGCTTTGGTGATTCATAGGATTATTGGCCCCTATACCACCACTAAAAACTAATAGAATATACTCCTATACATTTCTCTTTGCTTTTAAACCCCACTTTTACACTTTCTTAACCAACTCACTGCCCAAAATAGCCCTTAACTAAGCAAAAACACCTTTTTACCATGTATCTTGCTATGTCGATTGGGTTGACCCATTCTAGGATTTACCACATGTTATAGAACTAGGTCAGCCTAAACTGACATAGTTCAAGACCTAATGGCTCTATTTCCTGGCTAATAGGGTTGACTAGGCTAGTTCCATCATCTTAATTTATGGGTGGGTCTAGGGTCAATCTATGGCTATATATACCCTCTTTCATTTCATTTATAAGAGAGTATAAATCAATTATGCATCATTAATACTCATAAATATGCTTATATAATCAATAATATGTTTTGTTGCTTAGGTTTTTTCCCTTAAATAAGTAGAAATTATCTTGTGGAAGTCTTGGATGCATAAGAGAGTTCTTGTAGCTTAGATATGATTTATCCTTGTGATCCTTATAAGCCCATAAAAATCTCTTGCAAAGAACCATTGACCAAAGGAGAGATTGAGACACTATAGGTTCACATCAATAAAGGTAAGTATATTCATAATCCCTTCATATTTTGGTAAGTAAATATTGTATAGTTAATACACATTTATTTATATATCTCCCTACTTAGATCTTCTCTATGTTATAGATAGATTTGTCTTTGCATGTTTATCATATTCTATTTGTGCTACAAGCTTTGGTGAGCATTAGATTAGATTGCATATGTATTTACTAGATTACCTTGTATAGTTTTTTAATAAATCAACTTGATTAAAATAATTTACAACCATAGAGACCTAACTAGGGTTATCACAAGATGGCATTTTCCTAAAGTCCTTGAAAACCTCTCATTTACTAAAATGTGATAAGAGATCCCTTGGTACAGGTCTAATAGATCCATTATTGGTCATGACCCTAATTTAAACATATCCCCAAGTGCACTTGTTATTTTATTATCTTATTTGAGATTGAATATTATTAAGATAAGTTATAAAACTATATATTTTTACTTACATACATTATGGTGAATCTAATATGAATATAACCCTTGCAAATATTTATTTTTTATTTACAAATAACTAGATCGACCCTATCAACCTAGTTTAATATTCTGTACATAATTTTTCATAATCTGTCAGCCCTATTGATCTAGTTTAATAATCTATATTTAGGCTTTTCTACTCAATCGACCTTATCAACTTTGTTTAGCTCTATGTGCAGGTTTATAGAGCTTTAATGACCCAATAAACCTAGTTAGGGCACCTTTTTTTAGGTTTTCTAACAAAGGTGACCCCATCTATTATATTATTTCTCTACACATAAATTTCTAGAATCATAAAAAATTAGATCGACCCTATTGATATAGTTTATTTTCTTATTTTTGTCATCTAATTGAATTGACTAGATTGATTCATTTATTTTTATACATTTGTATTTAGTTTACTATGTCAATTCATTCGACATAGTTTTATTTAGTTTTATCACTTATCAGTTTTATTTATACTCGGTCGACCGACTCGACTTCATTTTAATATTCTATATTTTCCTCTGTAGATTTAAAAATCTATTTGGAGAACACAACTTAAAATAACTCAACAAATTTAGATAAATTCCTAGATCGACCTATTCAACTTAGTTTACAGTTCCAAGTTCATTCTAAACATATTTTTAATCATAATTTATCAAAATTTAAATTAATTTCATTTCTCACTCTTTTAAAATTCAAATTTTGGTATTATTTTTTCCTAGGTTTTTAGTTATATAAAACTATATTTTTATAGTCAACTAAGTCAACTAAATCAATTAGTTTTGTATCTACTTTTTATATAAGAAACTAATTTGACTAAATTAACTATGTTCCTTTTGGACTATCTTTTAATAAACTAAGTTGACTAGCTTGACTCTGTTATGTTCTATTTGTACAACTAAGTCAACCAACTTAACTTTGTTCTATTTATTTTTATCTTAATTCAGGAAATGAGAATTAACCTACATGGATAATAATTAAAGTTAATTTATTTTTTAGTTGGCTACCTATTTGTTTACATTCTAAAAACTACAAAAAGGCTTTTGAAACTTTGATTTTTGCCTTTTTTTCACTTTATTTAGTTTTCCATAAAAACTATGTATTGATAGTTTTAAAACTACTTAGCTAAATTCATGAGGGGATACTCAATACTCTATTTATGGTCCTTGTCTATTATTTACAAATATTATGGTTTGAGGGGCTTGCCTTAATACTCATAGCCATAGTATAGAACTAAGCATGGTCTTTAGTTTCTCCCTACCTTAGTATTTTAAAAACACCTAGGCTTTCACTATTTATTGAACCTTAGGAATATAGACATCTATTTATCTGTATGGTGTATCAGTTATAGGTTAACATCAAGAAGGTTCTTCCAACTTACCCTTCAAAATAGGTTTAGTGGGCTATGGATATGGTACTTCCTCCATAGTTAGTGCTCTAAAATATTCGGCCAACACTATCCAATGAACAAGAAAGTATCTTTGGGAGCCTACACTTTCAATCAAAACCATTAATATAAATTTTTGATATCATTTTTGAGAAATTAGCTAGCTTATAAAAAAACTATTGTTATTTGCTTTTTTAAAATTCTATGATGTATTGCAAATTTTTATTATCTAGCGTTGATACAATATGTGTGCTATGTGTTGCAAATATATCAACTAGACCAAACTAGTTGCCTATGTGTTTAGTTATATTTTATGTAACTAAAAACTACATCATCTAGATTGAAACCATTTTTCCTTTTTATACTTACAAAACTAGGTCAACCAGTTCAATCTAGTCTTTTATAGGCTATTCTATTTATCTTCCTATAAAATTAGGTTGACCACATTGACCTATTATTTTAGAATTTATTCTATTTATATTCCTATAAGAACTTGGTTGACCACCCTGACTAAGTATTTTATAGGCTCTTCTATTTATATTCCTACAAAATAGAGTCAAAAAGATCAATCCAATTCCTTTTTAGGCTATTCTATTTTCCATAGTAATGTGTCTACATGGTTGATTTCATATTTATTGGCCAGTTTTAATTTAGATTGAATTAAATTCTATTGTATCGACATGGTAAATTTTGTATTTCCTAATTGATCTCATCTTTTATTCCCCTTATCTACTTGCACCAGTATTTGGCTGACCTAGTTTTGTATCTAATTAGCTTCATTTTAATCTCATAATTTTTATCCTTTAAAAACAATTTATACTTTTTTTAGCTTTCCTCTTACCTTATTTAGAGATCATGAAATCATCTATCCAAATATTCTTGATAATCTCAACCCCTTTAAATGATACCTAAATTTTTCCTTCTTACCTAATTTTACTACCCAAGAGAATAACCACTCTTGGTATACTTATTCATGTCCTTCATATGTTTATTTCAATATGGTGTAAATTACCCAAAATGAGGAGGTGGATGGTGTAGATCCATTTCACACTTCACAGGATACTACCTTACCCAAATTACCTTACTATAATGTTGGAGAAATTGATACAAGCTTGAAGAATAACTCTACAGGTAATCTCCTAATAAGAAATATCCCTAACCTTAATAATGTGAATGTTCCTCCTACCAATACTAACATCCATTATCTTAACAATCCTAATATCCTACCTTCATATACTAATAGTAAAAATATAGAAGTTGACACTAGTCAAATTCTTACACAAATCATCCGAAAAATGAATGTTATATAAACAAATAACACCTCTCAAATGATGCAAATTCAACTTCATATTCTATAAATGTATAATCAACCTCCTCTAATACTAACTCAAAATAATAAAAACTTTATTCCTCCCTCTCTTAGAGATGCAATTGAGAATCTTATTCCTCAACCCCTTATGTATAATAATATGGTAAAAAATATCCAAAATAAATCTTTAAATCCTTTCATTATTTCCATTTATATTGGAAACATTTCTCTAACTATTAAATATGATGGAACTAAAAACCTTGCATGTTTTCTTAAAGAAACTGGTAATCTCTGTAAGGAGTGTATACAAACAAATACCTTTGCTACCATTAAAATGTTAGTTAAATCATTAATAGGTGACATTTTAGAATGGTATAATCAAATACCACGACATTCCATAAGACAATTAAAAGATTTGGTTAATGCTCTTGTGGAAAAATTTCAACAAAATTATCTTCTAGAAAATTATCTTAGTCATTTTATCAATGTTAAGCAATAAATTTAAGAATCAGCCCATGATTTTATCAAATAATGGAAATAATTGGATTACAAAGTAAATAATAACATTAATGATGATCTAATATATTTAAATTATTCATTACTAATTTAACACCTTCACTTTAGTATAAAGTCCAAACTTTATCCTGACAAAAATTAAATGAATCATTCGATCAAGATGAAAGAGAAGATTTCTTTATGAAAAAATTTGAGATAAGTCATAAAATAATTAAGGAGTCTTTCCAAACCTTAACTAATGCAATTATGAGTATAAATCTTTAAATGAAATTAGGAATAGTCAAATCAGATCATTAACTCACTTCCTACCCACCGTTATTAGTCCCATAAATGAAGCAATTATTATCTCCATCTAAACCTTTCACCTATAATAATTACATACCTTCATGGTATGATCCTCATAAATTTTGTTCGTTTCATGCTAATATGGGTCATTCTCATGAAACATGTCATGGACTTGTCAAATTTGTTATTTCTTTCAAATTGGTAGACATATTTGATCATGATGTTATGATCAAATTATGCCATCATGATTATGTCAAAGATTCTCAAAAGAAATAGGTTACCAATCTTAAATATTCCAAACCTCAAAAAAATTCTTCTACTAACATACCACATTCCAATGATAATATTTGTGCAATTAATGTTGATTTTGATCAATATTAAAGAAATTCATAATATGTGAACACAAAAATGTCAATTATCGATGAAAAATTTCTCACAAAGATCTTATTACTAAATATAATAAACCTTCCACAAAATAATAACTAATAATGATACTACAAGTAATCACCCACATCACCTGAATCAAATGAGGAAATACTTCCATAACCATAACCCAAACCTATTTATTCTACTATTATAAATAATATTATACCTCATAAACCTCATGTTGATTATTCATCCTCTAAATCACATTAGAATTATTTGAAAGAACTTAATTTAATGCCTTATGAAATTACCCTCATGGAGTTAGTTCTCACTTATCCATATCACCATAAATTCCTTATGCAACAATTATAAAATATTAAAGAACCACCATCACATGATTTAGAGATTCATTCTAAAGATCCTTCACTTACATAAATCCATATAATTGAATCCATTTCAACATCTTATAATCCATGTATAGAATTCCTCAAAGAGGATAGATTAATTATGAGATTCTTTTTCAAACTGATGATCCAATTGTCTTTATTAAAATTTCAATCAATTCTAACATTATTTAGAAAGTATTAATAGATTTAAGGATTGAGTATTAATGTTAATTATCTTTGGTTAATACAACTTGGATACACTAAAGAGAACCTTAAAAAACACATTTAACATGTAGATGATTTGATAAACTAATTCAAAAACCACTTGGTTGTATTTGGCTCCCACTTACTATTGGACCCAAGATAATATTTACTAAGCTCATAGTTCTTGATCTACCATTTTCTTATAACATAATCCTCGGTCTCCTATGGACACATCATATACAGGTTATTGACTCTTTAGGTAGTCAATGTATTAAAATTATTCATAATGGTAGACACTATAATCATGAATCTAATCCTAATCTATGGAGTATACAACTACCAAATCTTAAATATCAATATTGCATTACAACTATTCCATACATAAACAATGTACCTCTCCTTGAATTTGTTGACATGACTTATAATTGACATGTTAATATTATTGATTCAAATGATAATGAACCCAGTGAATTACAAAACACTTGTAATACCATTATATTATCTTATTATATATTATGAAATGGGTTTCTCCTTTACTTCCATGTGATCGTACCATTCCTTAATTGATGATATTACTAAAACTCCTCCTCCATGCAATGTATATGAAGCTTCTTACACATAATATGATTTTACATGTGATGAATATGGAGTATCAAAATTTTTTCAAGACCCATTGGATATGAATCCTCAAAAATTTAACAATCTAGGTGTTTAAACTAATGATTATGCCATAGAAATATAAGAACACAATATTTCTCACACTTATGATGATAATTATATGATGGCCCAAGCCCTATCATGAGATTTAGATGTAAACCATTACCAAAAGACATTAGAAAAAATACATTCCTTCAAACATAATGTACATGCCATTCATATATAATTTAATATTGAATCAAAACTTGAAGGTTATGTATCTCCCATTAATCCTCCATTAATAGATACCCCATTGGTAATTAAAGAACTTTTGACTCGTGAATATTTTAAACTTTCTACACAACCCATTCCTCCTTATTATGATTAAATCAATATCACTAAATTTACAAAACACAATATGAATGAATATTTACCCATTGAAAAAACTAAGACAAATAATAATAACTCATTTGAGTCTATTCAACCCAATACATCGAATATAGAATCTATAAACATTGTCAGCCAAAAAATTATGTTAGATGCTAAAGTAATTAAAGTCAAAAAATAAATTTTGGATATGATCACCATGTAAATAAAATAATTGATTTAGAGGTAGATGTATAATATTATGGAACATTACCAACACTTCCTAGTGATGAAGCTATACTTTATCTTCTCCATGCTAAAAAACCTCAGTTTACATGCCAACACCATAAACTTGGTAACTTTAAACAAAAATTTCCTTATTTTAATAATTTAATTATGAGTGTTGATCTTAAAAAACACCCTATTTCTTCCCTCCCTCCTATTCCATACCATTTCTAATATGGAAATGCTATGCTTAGTAAGAAAACCACAAAAATAGAATATGATACACCAACATGTCCTTGACCTACTACCATCTCTAAAGAACTTACTTCATAGGAGTATGATAACTTTAGTTTATTATTTGAAAAATATCATGAATCATTCACTTGGTCATATGAATATATGTGGAGTATTTATCCTATCATTATTGTGTATAATATCATCACTTATCTAGATGCTAAACCCTTTAGACAAAATTAATGAAATTTCTACCTTGTCACAAAAAATCATTAAACTTTTGGATGTTAAATTCATCAAACCTATTGAATAACTTGAATGGGTATCAAACATTATTACCATTCATAAAAATTAACCATGGTTATTCATATATGCATTAATTTTCATAATATTAACTTAACATAACCAAAATATAAATTTCCCTTACCATCAATAGATGATAACATCGAATCCACTAATGGGTACATAATGTTATCACTTATGGATGATTTTCCAGGATATAACCAAATTTATATAGATCCTAAAGACAAACGTAAAAAAATTTACTATAGATTAGGTGATTCAAAGATCATCTACAAGGGATAAAAAATAAAATGTCTCAATCCTTCTTGAAACCATTCACACAACATAGAGATCATCAAGAGCTTTCTGGCACATTTTTTGTTTCAAAAAATGGAGTTCGTATGTATAAGTTATGGTTGGTCAAAGTTCATCAAAAGTTAATAAGATGGGTCAATGTTGGTAGATACTGGTCAAATATGGTCAACAAGCATTAAAGGTGGACCAATGAAATATGGACACATGATACACATTGGTATGGACAAGTGGCACAATTACAAGCCTCCACATGGTACATCTACGTGGTAAGGTGAGACCACTTTACATGGGATAAAGTTTATTATTTACATAAAAACTTATCTCACATCCCAATAATGTGGGATAAAAAGGACTTTGGTTGAATATTAAAAAAGTAAATTTTCCACACATATGTGAATATAAAAAAATATATCCTTTTAATAAGGCATGGAGATATGATAATCTTTATTCCCACAAATATGGGATTTCATTTCAATACCCACGCCAAAGACTGACATGGAAGGCTTCAATTAAAAGCCTATGACAATTTTTATTCCCACAAAAGTGGGATATGATATGGCATGATGGAAGTTTTGATGCCAAAAGAGGAAAAAGCTTTAATAAGGCTTAAGAAGACTACTTGGAAAATAAACATGCAAGCTATGACATGGGCATTAAAGCATGGATTATTCAATGCTATTTTTAATGTAATGTTTTATTTAAACATGAAAAAGGCTTAAAATAAATAATAAAATGATGGATATGTAAAATATTTATTTATTTTATGAAATCCCATGGATATGGGATATACTCATTTAAAATATAAATTAAAGCCTTAAGATTTTTTTAAAACCCATTTATATAGGATATTCATGTAATGGGGATTTTAATCCCACAAACTATGTAAGATTGGGGATAAATAAGGAAAATATCCATGACTTTTGAGCTTTTGAAAGATATATAAACCCATGAACCCCATTGGAAAATTCATTCAAAATCACTGTAAGTTCTCTAATCACTCATTGGAGGAGAATAAGAACCGAATAAGAGGTCATCAAAAGTAACTTAGTACATAGTGGAGATTTTATGGAATCCATTTTTTTAAGACTTTTTCAAGTCAAGACGATTACTTGGTAGCCTATTCTAGGATAACATTTTGATGTAAGAATTAAATTTCTTTTGACATCATTTATATATTGGTTTATTCTTTATCAAACCCGAAGACATAGCCCCTGAAAAGGAAAACTTCATTATCAAGTACAAGTGTATTATTTATATTTGAACATTTACTTATTGTTATTTTTAATAATTAAGTTATTGGTTTTAATTTAATATTCCAATTTTCATGTAATTTTATGGGAAATTGAGATATTTTTCCTTATCCATAGAAATTATGTAAATTAGCTAATGTGCCATTTTTGGATCAAGTTTTAATTAATGAGTATCCATTTTTAAATAATTTTTAAAGTGGGGTCACTTACTGTTTATGGTCAAATTTTGGTATCAAATCTAAGTTTGTGTTGGTGTAATGATGATTTTACTCACATACTATGGAATACTATGGATCTAATGTTAGCTCGAGTTCATCTATTGTTGAATACCATTGTCACCACATTGATGTAAGACTTGAAATTACAATAACAATGAAAAAAAGATATAGAATGAAGATAGGATTTATAGATCAAGAAAATCCAATAGAACATTGATGCTCTATAGGTGGAATTATAGAAAGAATGCTATTAGAGGAAGAGGATGTGAGAACACTCAAATGTTTGTGGACATTGTGTTATAAGAGGACATATTATAGAGCAATGTTAGATATTACATCCTTTAGGATCTACACTAGATCAAGAAGTAAAATGAGGAAAAAGGAAAGGTACCAGCTATTTTTATAAGCAATCAGTCATCCAGACTAGAATTACATCATCATCCAACTCTAGAGACTATAATACAACTTATGCTAGTCAAATTTCTAGAGATTATACTACACTCTAAGAATACCTGAAGGTAGAATGCTACTTCTATTGATGAGGGTAAGTTCATGTAGATTTATTTTTATTGGATATTTGGAGCTAATTACATAAATAAAGGTCTCATACAATGTTCGAGATTGATTATTATTTCATTACCCCACACTAAGACATTTAGAACAATTAATGGCATAGTATGTTGACATGTAACACATTATTTTATCCTATATTCTAATATTGGAGGTCTATTATTGAATCAAGTTTCTCTTGATATAGTCCAAGAAGAAACAAAGGAGATCATTTTGGGTAATTTATATCTCACATCCTAGCATGCCAAGTACATAACATTAGGAGATGGAATCTAGTTGACTGGTGATCATGCTTACGAGATTCAGTTCAGGACTAGTTAGACAACCATGGTAATATTTTGTTATATTAGTGATTCCTCTTATTTTCATACTCTTGGTAATCCTCCTAATGAGAAAAATATTTTAATTATGGAAGTGAATAATGCTCTAATTCTTAATGTTTCTTCTGACTCAGATGTACATTCAAAAAATGAAATCAATGAAATCAATTCTTCTATCTATATAATGAATGTTATGGATACTTTGTGTTCTAACTCCATACATTCATCAAGTAATTGTGTTGATATATTTGAGAATTACACAAGGGGAATAGGTTATAAGCTACTGGCCAAGGTGGAATTTAATGAAAAAGGCCTTAGCATTAATGGTCAAGGAAATGTCCAACCTATCCAAGTTGTGAAGAGACCACTTTACACAATATTAGGATATGGAAATTAAGTAAAATCTTCCTAATAAGCTGAGCTAAAGGATTACTGAAGTAGTAAGTCAAAACACCCTATAGAGCTGAAGGAAGAATTCTTAGAAGATGAAGTAGTTAAATTTGATGAGACATCTTTAGATGACTTATCAAGGTATAAAAATAGGAAATACTCAAATTTATCTTATAATTATGTGAAATAAAGCCCTAGAAGGATGCTTAAGAGATATGTCAAGTTAGAAAAGAAGAAGACTGATGAAATGAATTTGCCTAAAGAAGACATGAAGTTTGGTTTTTACTTCAATGTTAAGGTGAAAATGCTAAAATAATATAAGCAAAGTCATCCATAACTTCATGCAAAGGTTTTAATTGCATCTTCAGTCAAGTAAAAGGTAAAGCCTAGACAAGTGGAACCTGAGATAATAATAATCAAAGAGATGATAGTCAAGTAAATATTGATAGTGTATAATTTATTACCCTAAAGAGGTAAACAACATTTATTAAAAAGAATAATTACTAAGCATTCAAAGATATATGTTATTTTTGATATAAATTATCAAAAGAATTTAATTTTTGAGGATGTTGTATAAAATATAGGTTTGAAAATTAAGCCACATTTCAAACCATATTCATTAGTTGGGATAAATAATGTTGTTAACCTATATGTAAGCAAAACATGTAAACTAGGGTTTGAAATTACTTCCAACTTCCTAGATGAAGTTGAATTAGATATGGTTCCACTTTAATTTTGTGGAATTATCCTAGGTAAACCATACTTGTCTATGAGAAATGCAATTTTATCTAGAAAGGAAAATTAGTATGGCATTGTAAAAGATGGGATATAATATATCATGAGAGCCCATCACCTGAAAGAAGGGCAATGCTGATAACTTGTCATTATACTTCTGATATTTAGACCGTTATAGGAGAACATTGTTGACAAGAAAGATAATATTGCCTTTAATGTTATTTTACTCATGTATGTTGTTTTTAATATAATATGTTTTATTAGAGAAGACAAAGAACTTCATGGAAGGGTAACATGACCTTTATTTTCATGTTTTAATGGATTATTGGACATTTGGAGACCAAAAGCCTTCTTAGTGGGGAGGTGTGATCTAAAGATCATCTACAAGGGCTAAAAAATAAGATGTCTCAATCCTTATTCAAACCACTACCATGGTATATATCTCTTCAATATCTTTCTTTCCATTTTTTGATTCAAAAAATAGAGTCAATATGGAAAAGTTATGGTTGGTCAAAGTTGGTCAAAATTCAATAGGATGGGTCAATGTTGGTTAATGCTAGTAAAACCCAGTCAAAAAGCAATCATGGTGGACCAATACAATATGAACACATGGCACACATTGTTATGGACACGTGACATAACTAAAAGCCTCCACATGGCACATTTACATGGCAAGCTGAGACCACTTTACATGGGATAATGTTTATTATTTTAAAAATATATATATTTATCTCGCATCCCAATAATGTGTGATAAAAAGGACTTTGATCAAATATTAAAAAATTATATTTTCCACACATATGTGGATATAAATAAAATATATTCTTTTAATAAGGCATGGAGATATGATAATCTTTATTCCCACAAATATGGGATTTCATTTCAATGCCCACACCAAAGACGAATGTGGAAGGCTTTAATTAAAACCCTGTGATAATATTTATTCCCAAAAAAGTAGGATATTATATGGCATTATGGAATTTTCAATGCCAATGGAGGAAACAACCTTTATAAGGCTTAAGAAGACTACGTGGAAAATAAACATGGAAGGCAAGATATGGGCATTAAAGCATGGATTATTTGATGATATTTTTAATATAATGTTTTATTAAAACATGAAAAGGCTTCAAATAAATAATAAAATGATGGCTATGTAAAATCATTATTTATTTTATGAAATTCCATAGATATGGAATATATTCATGTAAAGTCTAAATTAGAGCCTTAAGATTTTTTTAAACCTATTTATATGGGATATTCATGTAATAGAGATTTTAATCCCATAAACTATGTAAGATTAGGGATGGATAAGGAAAATATCTATGAGTTTTATGTTTTTGAAAGCTATATAAACCCATGACACCCATTGGAAAATTCATTCAAAATCATTCTATGTTATCAAAGCACTCATTGAAGGAGAATAAGAACTGAAGAAGAGTTCATCAGAAGTAACTTAGGACGTAGTGGAGATTTTATGGAATCCATATTTTGTAGGAATTTTTCAAGTCAACATGATTTCTTGGTATCCCATTCTAGGATCACATTGTGATGTAAGAATTAAATTTCTTTTAACATCATTTATATATTGGTTCATATTTAATCAAACTTGGTGACATAGCCCCTAAAAAGGTGAACTTTGTTATCAAGTGCAAGTGTATTATTTATATTTGAATGTTTATTTCTTATTATTTTTAATCATTAAATTATTGGTTTTAAATTAATATGCCAATTTTCATGTAATTTTATGAGAAATTAAGAATTTATTCCTTATCCATAAAAATGGAGCAAATTGGTTAAAATTGTCAAGTGCCATTTTTAGATCAAGTTTTAATTAATGAGTATTCATTTTTAAATAGTTTTTAAAGTGGGTTCACTTACTATTATGGGCCACTGGGGCACCTATTGATACATTAAAATTCCATTTGGTCCTAAAAATGTTGGGGCCACTTATCAACATGCAATGACCCATATTTTTCATGATCTTATTCATAAGATAGTTAAAACTTAAGTGGATGACCTCATTGTTAAATATAATATTTGTAAAACCTACCTCAATGATCTAGATATAATTTTTTATCACCTAATTAAATATAAAGTTAGACTTAATTCATATAAATGTGTATTTAGAGTTACATCTGTTAAACTTTTAGGTTTTCTTAGTTTCTCATAGAGGTATTGATGTTGCTCCTCCTAAAATTAAGGTTTCATTAAAATTCCTATTCCTCATTCCATTCCTAAAATATGAATATACCTTTGGAAACTTGGGGAAATTGTTGATTTATCCTAGAAATAGCTTACCATATACACTCAAATAATTCACTTCTTAAAAATGTTAATTCTCTATAATGGATAGATTCATGGAAAAAATCATTTGATAACATGAAGAAATATCTAATCCATCATCTTATGATTCAACCACCTTCAAATTATTTCCCTTTAATTCTATATATATCTTCTACCCCCATAATAGTTGGGGCAATTTTTACCCAACAAAATGACACTAGTAGATACTATGATATTTACTATATTACATGAGGTTTATTCGGTTATAAATTTTTTTATACCAAGTTCAAATGTGATTATGTTGACATACATTTCATAGTTGAAAATATCCATCATTATATGTTGTATCAAACTACTTATGTCATTGTTCACTCTGATTTGTTTCATTATTTCCTCTCCAAATCTTTCTTACCAGGCGATAGAATTGTAAAGTGGATTATCTTATTAATGGAATATGACTTATGAATTATTACACAAAAATCATTTAAAGGAAAATTCATCATAGATAAAATCATGATAAATTCTTTACGATATACAAATAATGTCCAAGATACTATCCCTAATGAGGATATTATTTATATAGAAGGTCTTAATCAAGAAATTTCTCTCAAAGATTATTTTCACAATTTCATTACTGATATAGAACCAAATAATCTATAAAAAAGGAATACACTCCATCCACCAATCAATCTAAATTAGTTATTGAATTATTAATTGAATTGCATGAATATACTTGGTTACTACACTTTGATGGGGAAAAATTCCTCTAAGGAACTTAGGTAGGATATATCCTAGCCAACCCACATGGTAAAATTATAGCTTTAGATTTTTTATTAAATTTTAATGTTACCAACAAAATGGCTAAATATGAATATCTAATTCTAGTCATGCAAGTTGAAATCAATTTAGAAATCCCATATTTACATTCTTTGGGTGATTTACAACTCATATGTCATCAATTTAGTGGTGATTATCAATGCAAAAGTGAAAACTTAATCACATATAGTACGCAAGCAAAAGTGAAGTTGATCTATAAATCAATCCTAACTTAGAGAAGATAAATCAACTAGATATACCACTTATGGACACTTAAATAATAAAGGTCATGAAAAATATGGATCCACTAAACCTATCTAAGGGATCTCTTATCATATGATATGGCTAGTGAGGGTTCTAAAGCCTCTAGTCAAACAACACCACACAATAACCCTAGCTAAGCCTATAATGCAATAATAAGTAAATATAATCTAGTGATTAATAAATATTATCCTAAAAATTGGGGATAGACATAAAAATTAAACATGAAAATTGAAACTCTACTCAATTCAATGTATAGGTAATCCTAATCAAGGAGAGATAAAACATTCATTAGCCATTACTTGTGAAAATATATCTACCAAAATAGAGGAGTAAGAGTTAACAATACTTACTATTGTCACTTAATTTTTCACCCTTGGAGAGTAGTTAAATAATTCTCCAAATTTAGTGGAACATTGGATTACCCCTAAGATTTTGAGTTTCCTATATTAGGGGTAAACCTCTAGATTTAAGGGCTAGCTCCCTAGATTTGTCTTGATTATTAATCACCTATACTACTAGCTGATTTAGATAAAAAGAGAGAGAGAAAAAATAAATCAAACCTATCATAATAAGGTGATTAACCAATTTTAACTTGACCACTACCATCCAATTATAATTGTACTTCAAACAATATCCTAATATGGACATGACACTAATCCAAATCAACCCCTTGCATTAGTATTTCTTATGAAGGTTTGTGAAGCAAGATTGAACTAGGAGAAATTAAAAAAATGTCATAACATGACAATAGTGGAGATACAACTCAATAAACTCATGAACGCTTCATTAAAACACTTTAATATACCTAGAAAAGACTTTCAAAACTGAATATGAATGCAAACAAGGACAACATGCCAAGGAAGATAATCTACCACTTAGCAAGATCATACACATTGAAATTGTCCATGGATAATGTATAACATATTTTTATTTATTTCTCAAAGGTTTAAAATGAGTAGGGATTCACTATACTCAGGTGGATGATACAAACTTAGCTAATTAAGGCTCAATATATAGTACAAGTGAGAGAGAAGAGAAGAAGGGCATAGGAGAGAGAGAGAGAGTAAACAAGTATACATGTGAATTACAAACAATATATGAGTTATGGAAATACCTCAATAGGTCTTATATGTCATGTGTATCTCCTTTTAATATGATCTAACCCTCTAAGTGGTGTGGGAGTTGAAATGTGTGCTTAACACCTTGACTAACTTCTTGTAACTACCATTTGTCTTAACATGTTGAAGGACACATGGACTTATTTATGGTTATATTATATTATCTTAAATATTTTCTATACTATTAAATCCTTTAAATTAACCCCTTTATGTTCTCTTTGACACATCACTTCCAATTCTTGCTAGGGTCTAGAGCACTCTTCATCTCTTAAGGCCAATTTTGCATACAAGTATAAAAACTTGGATTCTTTTCCTTTAGCTCATCCAATATTCATGGATCTATTATTAAAACCATATTTGACCTATTAAAATCCATTTTTAGGTATCAAACTATTCGTAATAGTTCATTCTCTAATAAAATCCCCAAATAGGCCACATTCCTTATAGCCCTAAAATCATACAAAACTCCTTGTGTAGAGAGTTGTGTGTATCATGGTGAGAATATGATGGCATATTATAGTACCCAAAATTTTCTTATATCTCCTTATGAAATTTTAGGATCAAAAAGTGAGTGGAAGTGTACTTTTCTATTATTTCTCTCTCTTAACTAGGACTCAATTAGGCCTCCATACCAAGAGACTAAAAAATGGATCTATAGGATTACCACACATGCCAAACACTAAATAATAATTTTAATCACTTATATTACCTCTTCCTTATTCTTCATGCTAAATTTTAAGATCTAAAAACTTGTATGAACCTATCAAATAATAAAAATTGGTCTTATATAGTCATATGCCTTCAAGTATAGTACAATGGCATGGTGTGATGATAAAGGGAGTATTTAACATGGTCTAGGTAATTTTTAATTTTTTATGATCCATTTGGAGGCATAAAATCTCATTTCTCTCTCATCAGGTCCTTATAGCTCTCCTAAGTAGCCTGAAAGAGCTTTAAGTTCTTAAGGATGATTCATAAAGTTGGAAACATGAATAATCCAGCCAATTAAAAAATGTTTAAGTTCACTAGGCTAGATAAATTTACTTAGGAGCTCAACATCCCATGTAATATATCTAGACTATACCAAACAATGAAATATGGCCTCTTAGGCTAGCAGTAAGCATTCTACGAGGGCTAAGAGCAAATTGGGTTATATGAGAGATTTTTGAGTTTTTTAAATCTATAATAACCTAAATTAGGTCTAATACATATCCCATACATTATTACAATGGTTTTCTTGTGACCTTCCTCTTCAAACTCTCTAACCATCTCACTAGCTCAGGCATAGGGTTCTAAAGCCTAGTTGATCAACTTACCCTAATTAATTATTTTCACCTCTTTCACAAATTTTAATATGTATAAAACTCATTAAATTTATGTGTAGGTATTTAAACATACCCTAAGGGTCTCAATAGTCTCAACTTCACTTCACTTGATTGGTCATCATTTCTTCAAGACAACTTATGTAGGTTTGAATATGCACTTAGGCCTTGCTAAGCTTGAATAGGGTTTGACTGTGTTTCCTTCACTATTGCTTATGTCTGAGGGTGTGATGGAATTATGCCATCACTATCTACTCATATTATATCACCATACTCTACTCATATCCTACTATATTTATTTATACATTTTTAATAAGCAAACTCTTTTTATGAACAAGTTAGTTTGTGTCATGCCTTGGTTAATTAGGAAAAGTGTCTAGTGTTATCTTATACTTTTGGTGGTCATAAGAGTGATATTATTATATATAATCACCATTATAATCTCCTTTAATCCCCAAAAAACTCTATCTTTTCAATCAAATAGCTCACTTCTTTGCCACGTAAGTAGACTTGTTGGTAATCAAGGATTGTGTATACATAATTAACCTTATGACCCTATTTGGTCACTTCCTCTACTCTTTACTTAGGTATCCTTGATATTCAATGAATTTTTAACCCTTATATCCTATATATCCTTAAAACACTCACATAAATCACTATCTCAAGTTTTGGAGAGACCTTGAGTCACTTAGGCAGACCTACAAGTTTTTGGAGCCCTACCTTAAAAATTGAAAATATAAAACCTTGTAATTTTATTTAATAACTAATTATATTATCCTAATCCTTTAAACTCTATACTTCATCATCATCTATTTTTTAAGGTAGAACCTCAACTAGCTAGTTGTAGGTAGTTGTCTTGAGAGATTGACTATGTTATAGATTCCTAGGTCTTCAAAACCATTATTTAAATATCTCCATGATTATTTATCATGTTTTTTATACCTTAAGACCCATTCACTATCCTAAAATTTTATACTTTACCAACATAACTATCTAAATCCAATTTTCTTAATTTACTTTAGGTGATTGTAAGGGGAAGTCTAAGCATGGAGTTTGAGTTTTTAGTTGTTATCTAGGTGTCTATAGCCTCAATAAAGATTGCCTAAATAACCATTCATGGAATATAAAAGTATTTTATTATTTCACTTCATTATTGTATCATTTTTTTAATACATTCATTCATAAACCAGAATGGTTGGGAAGCATAATTAGCTAGGTGTAAGGTATTGTCAAGACATATCCTAGATGTAATTCACTTTCAGAGATTAAGCCCTGACCTAGAAATTTATTTGGTGAATTTAAGTAACATTATTATGGTCCACAAAGATTCAAAAACTAGCTCAAGAAAATTTTCATTCACCTAAACTATATTATAGCCTTGAAATGACTTTAGGATTTCATGACAAAACTAACTTCTAATTAACCTCACCCAACTTTTATAAATTCGAACACTACTAGAGGTTTCCAGACTTTAGATGACCAATGTTAACAAATAATAATCCCTCCTTTAATTTTTAGGATTATATTAACACAAATTGAGCAAATTAATTCTTTTACAAAGGACTTATTACTAAGATACAACACATGATAGAAAACAAACACAATAAAACAAAAAATCAAAGCAAGAAAGAATGAACACATCAGAAAAACAAAACAAGGGAACTACTCTACTCCTACCTATATTAAATCTAACAAAAATTAATATCCTTTTAGAGGTTGTGACAAAGTGGTAGAGAAATAATGTTTCATGTATTTCCCATTGACTGGCAAATTTAAGTTATTTCCTTACAATTATTTGAGCCTAAATGTGTTTTCACCCAATATTATTGCCACTTGATATGGTCCAATCTAGACAGAAGTGAACTTATCATGTTGTCCTTTCTTCTTATGGGCCTTATCCTATAGTAGGAATAAGTTTGATATATATAACACTTTAACTTTAGCTCATTTGTCAAGCCATCTCTTCACAACATCCTGATGCCTGCTAAAATTCTTCAATGCTTCATCTCTAGCATCTTGCATTTGGATGATGTTCATTACTCAAGTCTATACTCTTTCATCATTTTATAGATACTCAACCATTAAATCATAGGTGGTCAACTTCAACATGTTATGAAAAATAGGTTGTTACTTATAGATAATTAGGAATAAGGATGCCTTGAGTGCCTATTTTTATCTTATTTTGTCTGCCCATAAAGCATACATTAACAGGGACTGCCGTTCTCTAGATTTGTTTTAAGCAAACTTATTGATGTCATTCATCAAGTTTTTATTGTTGGGATATACAAATCCATTACCTTAAGGGTAATAGTTTAAAGTAGAATTGATGAATATTTGATTTTCATATGCCCATTAGTGAAATTAGCTGATATAAAAGCTAGGCCATTGTCACTTACTAATGACAAGGGTGTCCCAAACTGAGTGATGATATTTTATTCTAATAATTTTATGACATTGATAGTTCTACTATTCTTGGTGTATACTAATTCAGTCCACATTGTGTAGTAATTTGTGGTAGTGAGTACAAATTTATGTGCTA
Source organism: Torreya grandis (assembly GCA_037957365.1). Lineage (NCBI taxonomy): Eukaryota > Viridiplantae > Streptophyta > Pinopsida > Cupressales > Taxaceae > Torreya > Torreya grandis. The sequence goes on from JARHVA010004920.1 coordinate 499,595, forward strand.
CCAAGGATTTGGGATTGATTACTCCTACAAAGTCGAGGCCTTATTATGTAAATGAATTTGCTTCAATCAGTAGCTAAAAAGGCATGGTTGCCTTTGTTTCTTTTCAATCAAACACTTCACATTGATGACATGTTCACATAGGAACATGGTTGTCTTTGAATATGGTTGGCTAATAGTAGCCTGCTCTCAACATCTTATGTGTTGTGGTATGCCTTGAAGGGTGACCACTTCCAAGTTTGTCATGGAAATTATTCATGATTCTTGTGGCTTCAGCTATAGAAACATACCTTATACAGACCCCCTCATAATTTTTTCTATAGAGGAATCCTCTTTTGAAAATAAAGTGGGATGATCTTAGCTTGAGGGCACTTTTTTTCTCCCTTTTAAGGTGTCGGCAACACAGTCCATGCAAAAAATAGTGAAAAATGTCTTTATACCAATGATCACTAAATAATTATCTTACTTTAGCCTACAAAACATCAATCCATGAATCAATATTTGTAATGATCTGGATCAGACCTTGACCCCTAACTAATTTAGTAGATTTTATTTTTAAATCATGTTCTTGGATTTTGGTCATCCACTTCCCTCTTCTTTCTCCAAGTTCATTCTATCTTAGCATCAACTTGACAACCATATTAGACACTATGGAATATGTCTTATTCCTTATGATCTAATGTCTAAACTTATTGATAGTCATCAGTAGAGTGTAGGCTTGATTATCCAAAATAGGATAATTTAGTTTAGATTTCTTCAAGTTGGTGCTCATGAATTCTATAGTGTGTTCTTTGTCATCCTCTTTCTATGTTAAGAAAAAACAACAGTGTGATCATAAGCAAAAGATTATAGATAAAAGTCTTTGCTAAAATTAGGACTTATCAGAATATAAGATTGAATGATAGTATACTTAACACATTGAAAGGCCTTATTTGCTTCAGTAGTTCATTTTATCTTCACATCTTTATCTAACATCACATTGAGTGATTTTTCAATCTCTATAAAACTAGAGATAAACTTTATTACGAAATTGATCTTTCCAAAGAAAGATTTTAAATATTTTTGGCTATTAGGGAATTATATCTTTGAAATTTCATTTATTTTATCAAGGTCAATACTCATACCTTCTTGGGTGATTACATATCTTATAAGTTTATATTCAATTATATACAAGATACTTTTCTTGGGTTTTAAATAAATGCCATACCTCCTACACCTCTCCATCACTTATTCCAAATGCATCTTGTGATCCACTCTATTTTTAGATAAAATTAATATATCACCCATGTAAATATTGATGAATTTACCTATCAATCCTTAGAATGCATGGTCTATTGTTTGTTGGAAATTTTCTCCTGCATTGATAAATCTGAAGGGCATTCTTTTGTAGGTGAACGTTCCCAACTTAGTGGTGAAGGAAGTTTTCATTTTGTCATTATTGTTCACTAGGACTTGGTTGTAGCCTAAAAAACCATCAATGAATTACATCATTCCATACCCACTCACTAATTGAATGAATTTGTATAAGGATGGTAAGGGATAATTGTCTTTCTTTGAGGATCTATTCAGCTTTTTGAAATCAACTTAGAGTCTGATTTCTCTATTCTTATTTCAGATTGACACAAGATTGGAAACCCATGTCAAGTTTCATATGGGAATTATTATCCTTACATCTTTCAATATCTTTAATTTATTATAAATCAATGGTTTTAACACTAGATTCACTAACCTTTGCCTTTGCCTGAAAAGTTTGTAGGCTTCTTTCAAGGGGATAGTGTGAGTGATCACACTCATATAAAATATATTAAGATCATCATATGACCAGGTAATGACATATTTGACCTTGGTTAAAAAGTATGGTGACTTATTTTATCTCTTCATCAATGCAAACTAAACTAATGTTGATACTTTGCTCATTCTTAGGATTTCTAAAGTTGACTTATAATTTTTTCCACTCATTGGGTTTTTTATCTTCAATTTTTTATTTATCCAAGTCAAACATCATCCCAAAGGAGATAATTCCCTTGGGTATTTTATTCTCTTTGAGTTGGATTAATCCATATTCATTTTCCTTTAGATCATTTACAAAACTTTCATAATGTTCATCAATGATGTGGGACTCAAATATGCCAGAGTTACATAAGAAGTAAATTATCTACTTATCATCATCAAAAAATTGGAAGTGATTGATGTTATCTAGCACAAAGGGGAAATAAATTATTTCCATAGTGAACTCCTATAGGTTCAAAGGATTTGGAGGCACTAAGTTTTGTTATTTCTGAAGCTAGAGCACCTATCAATTGGTTCTACTCCCTAGGCAAATAAATAATATTAAATGAGTTAAAATACTCAATAAAATCCAAAGATCTAAATTTATACTTTCATAGACAAGAAATCTTACACTAATATCTACTCCTAACTTGATTAACAACTAACTCTGAATCACTATAGGCTAACAATTATTTTATGCTATGTTTGATTTCAAATTGAATCCCTAAAATAAGAGCTTCATATTCTACCAAATTATTAGTACAAGTAAACTATAATCTATAAGAAGATAGATACTATTTTATTTGGGGATTTTTTAGGATAATCCCAATGCTATAACCTTTCTTAGCTTGCACACCATCAAAGTGCAATGTACATGAGCCTTTGCTTTCTCTTTGCACTTTATCATTTATAACAATGTTAGTGGTTTCCAAAGTATAAACACCCAAGTTAGATGATTGGTAATTTACCTTTTCATTATTGGCATTATACTCATTGATCATGTATTTAATTTTGGGTTCCAAGTCAATCTTGATTTGATTAGGGATCATGTGCCAAGGTAGCGACATGAGGGAACAATCAGTGGACATATATCCATTAAAAGATTTAGTCTAGTCATGGATCAACAACAATCCATAAGCCTTATGTATGTTAATGACTTGGATGTCAATGAATTACTGAATTCAAGGCTATTGGACAAGTTTCATGTGAATATTCAATAATTTTCCTATCACTTTCACTCTTGATTTATCCAATTGAATCACTACCTTCTCTTATTTGACTAGGTTTAGTCCCAATTTTTTAGAGATTCCTAAAGGCATAATGTTAGATGAATCACCATAATCAAGCTATTAATTATGATGATTTTAATAAAAAACCTTATATTAAAACAAATTATGGAACTTCATGCTTTCTCTTATAGATTACCACATTTGTATGAGTTGATTTAGCTTTGTTGGAGCTAGGATTTTCATTTAATGATTTCAACATCAAATCATGTTATTCAGTGATTTGAGTAAGCTCATCCAATGTTATATTTTTTTTTTATCTTTTTAATATCTTGCACTATGTTTTATCCACATTTTGATGTTATGCATGGAAATTATACCATTGGCTAACTTTACTTACCTTTAGGTGTTAAAAGATCATTGTTTATCCTCCTATCAGGAGGTGTATCCATTTTATTAGGTGGGGTGGAAATTGTTAAAGGTGGGTTTTAGACTTTAATTCTCAAATAATAGTTTTTCATCTAGTATTATTAGAAAACATGCACTTCCTCAACATTGTCTTTAGGCTCATTTCATCTTGATTTGGAAATTCATAGGACTCAACCATGAGGACTATTTATAGAGTTCTAGGAGCATCATTGGTGTTTTTAGATCCTTTAACATTAATATAATTATTGAGCTTAATTTTGAAACCCTCTATTTGTCTCTAATTGTCTTAAAATGCATGACAAAACTTAATGTAGTCTAGTTTTCCATGTCTGGTAGTATTGTGCTCTTAGCACTAGTTGAGCAAGGCTAACTCACAAATTTTGATCTTAGGTAGCTTTATCAAAGAGGGATCACTATTATTTTTAGACCTATTATATGGTCTATTATATCTCTAGAAATTATAATTTATTTTGGATCTCTCACTAGTATTTCCCATTTATTTCTTGAGATCTAATCAATCATTAACGAGTTTCTGAATGATTCTCCGTATTGAGTCTAATTCTCCCTTTAGAGGTTTTGAGTTCTTGTTTTGGGTTGTTTGAATTTTGGTGTAATTTACAAGCATCAATGCTTGATTGATGTTGTTATGGGGATGTGCTCTATTATTTTATTGGTTAAATAATCTTAATTGTTGGTTGGGTGCCACATGGCTTAATGATAGTTGGTTAATCATTAGTACTTGGTTTAATGCATGCATGTTCTAGTTTATGTTGGGTATGAAGTTTATATCAAGCATCATTAGAAAAATGTTTATTATATCAAAAGTAGGATACCCTTATAGGTGCATTTATTCATTGGTATGGATGGCCTTATCATACGCTAGAGGCAACATGTCGATATTCATGACTTTTCTCAGGAAGATATCTATCATCAGGTTTAAAGAATTCTTGTATATTTCTAAATCTAAATCATTTTTGGCTTATAGGGTTAGGATTTAAGGCTATACATTTTTTGGAACATTATGTTGATTGTTCTAATTAGTTATTTTGGGTCCCTTATGAGGGTAATAAACTATTGGAACACAACTCTTGGGCTTATTACCCTATCAAATTGGGAAATAAAGGTATCATAAAACTAACCCCATCCTATGATGGAATATTTTGGCAAGTTGAGGAACTAATCATAAGCCACATCTCAAAAGGTAAAGGGAAAAAGGTGATAAGCCAAATCATGGATTACATTGGGCAACCTCAAAGATGATTTAAATGACTTCACATGCTCTTTAGTGGTTACTCTATCAGTGGGGGTGAAGAGAGGAAAATACTTTTATAGGTTTCTTGGTATATTGTGAATGGGTCCAAGGACATTGAAGGATGAGCTAGTTAACCATACCATGATTGGAAAGAGGGGTGGAAAATTTTGGTTAGATGGGGAATTTGGCTAGGTCCTAGATTTCTTAGATTTTCCTTTATCTTCTCTAGCTTTCCTATGGGTTTTTAGGGATGTTAAAGGGATACTCAGTTCATATTGGGATCTAGTTATAATCCTTTTCAACTCTAAGAATGGGTATTGATCACCAAATAATAAAAGAACTTCAAAGGTAGCTTCACAAGTGCCAAATAATATAAAGATCAGTAAATATTTTACAAAAAAGGCTTAGATCAAGTTTATTTACCTTGATATTTGAGGATCCAAACTTATAAACCTCAGAGTTTTCAATACCTACATAAATACTATTAGATTTTTATGTTATCCTATAAAGATCAGTGTTAGACCAACATTTCAAAGCATTTATATGTCTAATTTAATAATCCAAGAGCATGTGATCACATCAAAACAACCTTCAGTATAAATCTACATAAATATTTACTAAATTCTTAGAGAAATAGATAAATTATGATCTTAAATGCCTAGCTTTAGTATAAATGAGGTCTCAGAGATTGACTTTTGCATAAATTCTTACAAATATCTAGACTATTTAGCAAATGTCCATTAACCTTTGCAAATATGATCAAAACAACCTTCAATATGCCCAATAAATGGATTATCTCACCTATATTTTCATAAATTTAGACAAATATCCAAATTATATACCAAATCTCCATAAATGAACACTAACTTTGATGAAATATTTCAAAGAATACAAAGATTCATATAAAGAATGCATATCCTTAGTTTTCTTTAACAATATTTGTACACTTTAAAACAATTATGCATATATTAAACTAATTACAGTACAATTTCACCAAGATTCCTAATATTAATTGTATAATTTCCCTTCTTCTGTAGACACCTAAAACTGGCCACCAATAACCTCTAATCAGGGTTTTGGTTAATTTCCACCCAAAATGCACAATTTGGCCTAAAAACACTAAAACATGATAAATGATGTGAAATTAACATATTAAAGTGCCAATTTTGGCTAGGGAATCCCTAAATGAGGTAATGCAATTTATGGGCCAGCTAACTTTGATTAGTTTATTCTAAGTCAAAATGCCAAATTTGCACCTGGGTGCTTTAGATTGCTCTTCCCTATCAAATCTATTGCACAAGAATTATGCCTTTCTTATTTGTTTTTGGAAACATCCTAAATGGTAATATGCATCTAATGCATATAATGTGGACTTATAATTCCAATCCAGTTGAATTTAGGACCAATAACAAGGCATTTTGATCAAATTGAGTAATTTGTGCATAAAGTGCTTAATCATGCTTAAGAGTTAATTAACCTAGATCAAGGTATAATTGATAATTCTATGTAAAATTGTTGAATACTTTTTTTTGGAAATTAATATTGAATATCTTCACCATCAAGTGACCTCATTCAATGGGAAGACATACCGAGGCCATAAACACCACCAATATCAAGATTCATGACCTCCATGCCTCATTAATGCCCTCCATGATGCCCTCCATGCCTCTTAATTTCCCCTTCTTCTAATGACATGATGAGGATAATTATAAACTTAATTATAAAAATTGAATTAATCCTCAACCACACATCTCAATCTTGATATGGATGGTTGAGGTTGATTCTGATCAAATCTAAAAATCTATAAATAAGAGGCCTTACACCATCATTTCTAAACTTAATTTGTGCAAAGTTATAATGAAATATTGGTTCTAAAAGCTTCATGAAAATAATGTTACCATGCCAAATTTATTCTAAGCCAATCAAAGTGACATTCCAAAGGTGCCGAGGAGAGATAGAGGTAGCCAAGATTTCATTGTCAAGGACTTCATGAGCACAAGCTGAGCAAACCACTACTACAAAGGCATTTGGATCATCCAAGGAAGGTGAAGGGACTCTTGTATTTGATTCCTTGATTTTTAGTTGTGCTTATCATTTGATTTTGTTAAATAATCTCTCCTTAGTTTATAGGCCTAGAGGTGTTATGTTATTAGTGTGTTTATTTCACTTTGTTTTCATTTTGGAACTAACACCATACTAACCATCCTCTCTTGAGTCAAATTCCTATATCACATAATGGCATTCTTGGTGGGACTAGGTGCATCCTACACCTAAAGGATATCCTTTTGTAACTTTAAAATATTCATTTAAGCCTTTAAAACTCTTTCAAAATAATTTTCTAACTTTATTTTGCCATTTTTGGTTGCCATAGTTTTTACACAGTAACTAACATCGACATAAATATTGACATCAGTTACCTAACTTAACTTATGTCACTTAGTAGAACTGACATCAATCAAATATCAGTGCACTATAACTAATGTCGGTGGTAACAACTGATGTCGATCACTATCTTTTTTCAAAAACATAGACCTAAGAGCTATGTTTTCAAACTTTATTATTTAAAACTCAAAAGCTATTCAAAGCTAAAGGACATGCTAACAATTTTTCTGTAGGATCAAGTGGTAAATTTACTCAAAACATGTTTAAATCACTTTTTCATGCTTAAAATTTGATTAGGAACTTTATTTTGGTGTATAACAAAGAATTTTGAGATGTTTTTAGTATTTTTTTAAAAGTTTACAACTAAGACCAAGGGGTCAAATGAACACCACCAAACATTTCATTTGGGTTTAAAATTGCACACACTTGTCAATTTTTGCTTGCAACAATTGTTTAGTTAGATTTTTATCTCACAAAAAGAGGGGTGTTACATGCATGCTCTTCCATTTGTCCCATATAGGTAACCTTTGGAATCAAAAGCACCATTCCTATCACAAGTAGCCTAGTCTAGGGCTTAGAAAGAAAGTCATCTAAAGCACTCCCCAAAAACTCATGAAAATTTGGGTGACATTGAAAATGACCCTAAAGTCTTTCTACTTTCATGATTTCTTTATTTTTATGCATCTTTGATTGTGAGGGGGGAATTCATCACCTCCCACAAGTTCTTTAGGGAAGCTTTGACCCAGGGTTTCATATCTTAGCATTGACTTCATTTGGCTATTTTGGAGTTACACACAGGATGTAGTGGCACTTTGGACATCGCACTACATTGAGTGAATAGTAGGATGTAGTGGTTGCAAAAAGGACTAGACCTTTTTTTAACAAGCCAAGTGATACAGACCTAAAATCCATGATTTTCTTTTGCATTATTTGGCATGAAAGTCATTATGTTGTAATTGATTCCCCTAGATCATTTGGAAAGTTATTAGATTTTGAAAAAATCCCCACTTACCACAAAATTAATTATGGTGCAAGCCATGCCTCAATGTCCATATCATAGTATTTCCATTTGAGATAAGGGGGGTGTAAAAACCCTAATATATAATGTGCATTTTCTTTTAGATGAACACTTAAAACCCTCTCAAATGACATATATTGATGGATTCCAACAATACCAAGCAACCTTATCAGTTTAGGATCTAAGGGTGATTAATAAGAGATTAAATTCTTTTTTAGAGTCAAAACTTGGTGTAAACAAATAATCCAAAACCAAACACATAGTCCAAATTTTCCTTTGAACAAAGAGGTGTTATGCCATTCATTTGAGGTCATCAATTTTCCTTGTTCAAAGTTCATCAAAATATTGAGAGTCATATCATCCACTTTGGTGTAGTTATGCTACCCAATTGAGTCCAGACCTTTACCAACATGGTTTAAGTCCACTTATAATCCAAATTTACAATTACACCTTTACAAGTTCATTGGGTTGATCTGTTAAATGGTTTCGCCATTTGGACTACACTTGAGGGAACTTAGGTTTAATTTCCAATTCGGGTTAAAGGTCATTTAAGACTCATAATAATTATCATCATTTGATAGAATTAAGTCATTTTATGCTAAACACTTTAACTTTAAGTCAATACACCACCACATTTTGAGTTAAGAAAAGTAGTGTTATGCTATCAGAATTGTGGAAAATGTCTTTGCCTTAGAGAGTTTTTGAAACAAAATTTTTTTCACACCTTTTGGGTAGTATAGCATTATTGCACTACCCAAAACATTTCAAATATTATTTCATAGACCCTTTTATATAGAATCCCAAAAATTTTCCTACATTTTTAGACCAATTTGAGTGTACTTTTGTGATCTTTTGTCTAAAATGGCTATACCATTCACCTTTGTCTAGACTATTTTTCAAAAGAACCAAGTTTTATACCATTATTTATGAGAAAATAAATTATTTATAAAGTTCTTTTTGTTTCATAACTTATACCTAGTTGATCAAGTTCATGACCGAAAATTCAATGCCTAGTGTTTATTAGAAGTGTTTCACATTTGTTAGATTAAAACTTTAATCTATTTTTCAAAGTCTAGCTTTTGACGTTGTTTGGCCAAGAGTCATAGCACATTCCTTGTTTGAGCCTAGCTTTTGACATCACATTTGGATAAAAGACATAACAACTTTTAAATTCTTAGATTAGACTGATTTGAAATACTTCAACTTTAGAGTTTGGCATTTTGATTTTTAAGTCCATTTACTTGATTATCTTTATGTGAATAGTGAAATGTTAGATATTTTACACTAGCTTATTTCCTCATAAATCTTTGGATAAACCTTCTTCATCCTTTTGAAAAATCTAGACCAAGCTGAAGGCATCATTTGTTTTAGATTCTATCTTTTTTAGAGTTTATAGAACTCTTTGACATTTTATCACAAAGCATTGACTATGGATCCCAACATGTATTCCTACACTCATAGTGGACTCATGTAAAATATAGGGATTAGTAATGTAGTTGTACAAGAAAAAATGGTGCAATACCCCTATGTGGATAACATTGCTTATGAGATGGATTCTTATCCCTCTTATAATACTCAATCAAGGGCACAAAGCCAAGATCCATTGGCTAATTATTTGGTTAACACACCACCTTATTTAGAATAGGACCAAGAACAAACCACACAATACCTAGATACAATACATGTAGTGGATGAGCTAGTTCTTCAAAAATCATATTCTACTAATACAACTTCCATGTATGATCCATTTTTGTTTGAGAAAAATTTGTTAGAGAAAAAGATGAGATTTTGGTTAGATCCATAAAGGTAGGGGACAAGTCTCCAACAGACTTCCCCCATGAAAATTTCCAAATCTAGTAAGAGTGCCTGACAATATCATTTATGATCAACAAGCTTCTTCTAGTAATCCTATGGATATAGTCCAAACAATATATCAAGACCCCAATATATCCAATCAAGGCAAAAACATCATGGAAGATCACTCTAACCAAATGCAAATAGCATACCAAACCTACCTAAATTTAGCACATCATTTAAATCAGATTAACATGGTAAGTAAGCCTCTCATTGACCTAGTACCTTTAATAGGAGTGTTGATAAAATTAGCTGGACAAGAGACTCTGAGTTCTAACTCATTCATACAAACTAATCTAATAGATAAATTGATTCATATTCCTATTATTGAGGAAATGTACTTAACCTCTATACTGAATAATGAGCCAAATGTAGTGGATAATGTGCAAATAATGTCTAGTCTTGATCAAAGTAGTACCAATGCACAAATAACTAGCCAAAAACATGTGCCTATAGTTAATCCCATGAGCAGATCATCATACCAAGGAAAAGGAGTTTCTACACCCTAACCTAAACTAGATGCTTCCTCAAGTGTAAAACCTATGTGATTAGGTAATAAAATAATGGCCAATGTCACACCTCAATGACATAGTGTGATGAATCCTGCTCCCACTCAATAGGTAGTGAGTAGTATTCCATAATAGTAGACATAGTCTAGTGTATCAACATAACAAAATATCAATACATCACCACTTCAATCAGGGGCAACAAATATTCCACCTCATTAGGTAACAACAAACATACCTCTTTAGTCACAAACTAATATGCCAATTCAAAACCAAGTAATTACTAGTCAATAATGTGAAAATATTGGTCAGTGATAGATGTCAAATATGCAACCTAGTTTCACTTCCTCACAAGGATTCATGCAATAAGGAGGTCCCCATGTTTCTCAAGTACCTACTAACCAACTATTGGTTCAAAATGTGCCACAAATCTAGAGACAAGATCTTGGTCCACAAGTTCCCACTCAATAGCAAGGTTTAATTAGTTGGTAGAATGTCCCTTTTCAACCACAATAGGCATAGTATAGTTATATCCCCCATCCTAACCACAAAATCCTCTAAGTTAAACCTTTATCACCAACCTAAACTACAATATTATGCAACTAAATGTGTAATTTATAGTACATCCTAATCCACATATGCATATTTTTAGTCCATTCCCCAACTAAGCTAATATACCTCCATAGGTGTCTCCATCATACCTTGGTCAAAGTGTCCCACTTGTGGTCTCTCATCCATTTACCTAAACCAACATTCTCCTTGAAACCAATATCCCTTCTAGTTTCCTCTCCCAAGAATTGTAACAAATGAAGAATGAAGTTACTATTATTTAGGTGGGGAAGCAAATTAAAAAGTTGAAATTGGATGATGTATGTTCCTATCCATTCAACATGGAGTATTTGTAAATACCAATTCCTCCAAGATATGAACCACCAAAATTTGATAAATACAAAGGGAAAGGTGATCCTAAGGCTCATTTGACCATATTCTTTGTCGCATGTCAACTAGTGGCATATAACGACATATACCTTTTATTTTTGTTTCCAAGGAACTTGGATAAACAAGCCTTGGAGTGGTTTTTGAAGTTTCCCAAGAATTTAGTAACAAACTTTGATGATCTTTTTGATAAATTTATGTAGCACTTTTCCTATAGTCTCGAGCATGATATTTCATTAGTAGACCTTACACAAGAAAAGCATAAATATGGGGAGAGTTTAGTGAGTTATTTATAGTGATGGAGAGCCTTTTGTTAACCATTTCACCCATAGTTTACTAGATAAAAAATTAACCACTATGTTTACCAAAAAACTTCATAGTGAGATAGCTTATCATCTAGAACTGCAATACACACATACATTCAAAGAGATCATTGATAAATGTTTGTTGATTGAGTGCTCATTAATAAATGAGTCATCAAAATTAATTCTACCAATCAGAGAAATGGCCAAGAACAACATTCTATTCGAGCACAAGCAACACAATTGACACTGACTAATAACCAAGAAAGACTGAAGCAATTCAACTGAAATAGTAATATTATGGGAAATGGAGTAATCAAATCCCATCATGTGTAAACTATGTAAACCTCATCTTCACCACCTTTTTAGATTACTCTTACCTATCAACCTCTACAATCAATATCACAAGCACAACAACCAAAACCTGCATAACAAATATAGTAACCCTTACCATTGTAAACCTCTCCTCCTAGAAGAATCGTGCCTATGTGTCATTTATTTAGTGACCTAGGATAACCTATTGAGTCTATATTTCACAAGATTTTTATCACTAATCTGATTAGTTGGCCTATACTAAAGAATTATCTGTAAGGTATTCCTTACCCTGATTGATATTATGAAAATGAATTATGTGATTATCATCAGGTCAATGGACATAATCTATGAAGATGTTTCCAAATTAAAAATTTAATTGAGAATATGATGGATAATGGGGAGATAAAATTGGATAATGGTGCTTCTACTTCTAATCAAACTCTTGAGATCTATCAAAACCCCTTTCCCTGACATAAAAAACAATAGAAGCAAAAAAATTAGTAACAACAATAATGGCCAATGCAGCACCAAAATCAATAGTATCAAAATTAAAAGTTAAACCAATAAAATCAACAAAATTAGTAGAAAAATCCATGATGATAGAATAATGGACAAAACCAAGGTTAGAACAGTAATAACCAACAAACATACCATGTAGTTGCACATGACTACAACAAGGTTATAGGTCATATTATAGGGGGTAGCATTAATACCATCTTCATTAATCCTAAACCAAGCACTATTCAACCTAGACCATTGCTAAATAATACTATCTATTCAAATTACTTGGATAATCCTTATTTGACTAAGGAGTGCATATAAGTAAACTAGACAACTAGGACTTCCACTTTTGGATCATATAGTGATAACTTGTTTTTACCACGTGACCACATGCAAGTGCACCAGCAATCGAGACTTGTCCTATCTAGTACCATGCCATTTCCAAAATTAGTTAACAATAATGGTCTAGTATTTAATCCCAATTATGAAATCACAACTTAGAGGTCAAAGATTACTATCCTAGGCCCACAACTATCTACTACTTTGCCTATCATCTAACCAATCATTCAGCCTTAGAATAAACCATTGAATACTAACTAAGACAAGAAGTTTGATATCATGGAACAATTTCAAAATAAACTTAGAATAAACTAGCACACATTTCTATCTTAGAATTTTCTATGGACGTCAATAATCCACAAGAACATCTTGAATGAGTTCTTGACCCAATCCACTATTGCTAGTGACATATCCCCTAATAAATTTCAATCTTTGGTTAGACACCTAGCTCTAGCCCAATGAGTCACATTCAACCAAAGTGATATGTCCTCCCTTGGCCCACTCCATAACAATCCATTATACATAGAAGTTTGTATAAGATGCCATAAAGTGAAATGTGTCCTTATAGTCAATGGATCTAGACTCAAGATAGTGTCTCTCAAACTCATCAAGATTCTTGGGTACAAAATGATAGATCTCTAGCCAAAAATAATAACTATCAAAGCTTATGATAATTAAGAAAGAGAATCTTAAGGCACCATTAGTTTGCTAGTTATCATTAGGCCTTTGACCCATGATACACTTTATCATGTGCTTGATATTGAGTTATCATACAACATACTTCTAGGCAGGCCTTGGTTACATGAGATTCATGTAGTCCTATCAACACTGCACCAATGTATCAAGTTTTCCCACTCAGAGATGGAAGTGAATATTCTGAGAGATTTACACCCATATGAACACTACAAGCATCTTGAGGCTGAATTTCAAAGCTATAATTATCAATACGGTATGAATCTAAGTTATAAGTAGGATAAAGGAAAGGCTATACTTATTGATCCTTCACAAGATAATTGTATAGATCCTAATACCTTGGATTCCATTTCCCACATGCCACCTCCTGAAACTTCCAATCATTTCACCATTTTAGATAATGGACTAGGAGAATATGTGACACATGATGCATTTCATATTGCCAGTTTTCCTCAAAATCTAAAAACCTTTGGGTGACTTAAAGTCACCCCACATAGGCATTGACAACAAAAGAGCAAATATATGGGACTTATCACATTTGTACCAGCATCTAGCCTAGGATTGGACCATCTCAAAGGGGATGAATCATGGTTATACAATGACAACCAAGTTGATTGTTATAAAAGTATAAAGTATATTATTCCTAATAAGATCATGGAGCATCACAATTATAAAGAAAGAGGCCTCAAACTGAATCAACAAGAAACCATCAAGCTAATTTCCTTGACTAAGTATGAAAGACCTTATAGACATAGATTTAAACCACCTGGGGGTGACCCCACAAATCTTATTCAAACTCCATCACCAGTGACCAGTGATGATGATGTTGATAGTGAAGTAGAGTCTGATCATAGCCTCACTTTTGATGACCTAGCTGAAACCAATATGTTTGATAACAATGTCATTTATACCCTTACCCTTGCAATTCATCGCAACCCAGTGCCATTATATTATTCCCAATTGATAAATTAGGACCAATGATAATCTAGTCTACCAATTAATGAGTTCTATAATGATGAGACATTCTATGACTTCTTATGACTTAGAGACAATGTTTCATTGGGATATCACAAATCAAGATTCTCAATCACATTAGATCTTGCAGCCTATTTTGGAGAGTGAGTGAACACCCTTAGCCAAAAGAAAAAAAGTAAAACATTGAGGTCCCAAAGTGAAAACCTCTTTGAGGTGATTTTTGACCAAGGAAAAAGTAAAGATAAAGGCTAGTTTAGTGGTGAAAACCTGTTTCAAGTGCTATTAGATGGGGGTTTTTCATTCTTCTTCAAATTTAGACTAAGAGACCACCAATGATGAACTTACATACAGATCTGAGTTCAACTTTGAGCAATAACAAGTATTTTATCAAATACTTCAAGAATTTTTTACTATTTTTATCACATGGCTAGATCTCCCATTAGGGGACTCAGATTCATCATGCCTAGGAAAATATGAAGAGCAAGTCCTAACAGAGGACCCTAATATAATCCAATAGTTCAAGTCATTACCTAATATCCTAGAAGATGATTCAACCCTTCTAGTCAAAGATATAATAAAGGTAAATATAGAGACTCCATCAGACCTAAAATGGATAAAATTAGGTATGTCCCTCACTAGGAGGAATGTGATGTCTTTACTACTCTGTTGAGAGAATTTGTAGATATCTTCACATGGGAATACTCTGACATGCTAGGTTTATATCCTACCTTGGTTCTACATCATCTTATGGTTAATCCTAATGCCAAACTAGTAAAACAAAATCTACATAAGATGCATCCTCAAATTTTTGTATTGGTAAAGAAAGATTTGGAAAAACTCTTAGAATCAGGATGTATCTGATCCATTGACTACTCAGAATGGATCTCTAATGTAATACCTATTAGTAAAATCTTGAAGGGATTAGAATTTTTACTAATTTTAGATACATCAACAAATCTTTTCCTAAATATGATTTTCCCTTTCCTAATATTGACATGATCATCAATTCCATGATTGGTTATGAAATGCTTTCACTCATGGATAGCTTTTTATGATACAATCTAATCAAAATAACACCAGAAGATCAACATAAAATAGAATTCACCATTCCATGGGGAAAATTTTGCTATTAGGTGATGCCATTTGGCCTCAACAATTTTGGAGCTACATATCAAAGGGCCATGACAATCATATTCCATGATATGATGCATGATATTGTTGAATACTATCTCAATGACATATTAGGAAAATCCAAGACTAAGGTCGACCATCTAGTAGTACTGCATAAGATATTTGAAAGATTATGAGAGTAAAAATTTAGACACAATTTGAAGTAATGTGCATTTGGTGTAACTTCAAGTAAATTACTTAGCTTCATCATGTCTCATCGAGGTAATAAAGTCAATCTAGCTAAAGTTTATGCTATAACTAAGATGCTGCCACTAATGAATTTAAAGCAACTCCATAGTTTGTAGGGTAAGATCCAGTCAATTTGATGCTTCATCTCTTAGTTAGTAGACAAGTACCATCCATTTACACACCTTTTGAAGAAAGGATTTGTATTCACTGGGAAGATCACTGCCAAACAACTTTTCAATAACTCAAAGACTATCTTATCAATCTGCTTATTTTATTACCTCCTAATCAGGAAAGACATTCTTGTTATACCAATCAGATATTGATCATGCCCTAGGGGTACTCTTGGCTCAACATGATGACAATAGAAAGGATTATGTTTTATATTACTTAAGCCATACCTTGGTTACATATGAACATGGCTATGCACCTATTGAAAAAGATTTTCTAGCCATGGTTTTTGTATCTCAAAAACTACATCATTACATGTTGAATAATAAAACCATGGTAATTTCAAAGGTAGATACACTTAAGTATCTACTATATATAATAAATTTTCAAGGTAGAATGGCTAAATGGATCATGCTTCTCAATGAGTTTGACATAGAGTATGTCAATCAAAAATCAATCAAGGGACAAGTTCTTACAGATTAACTTGTTGAAGCACCTCTCATGGACATACAACCACTCAAGTTTAAGTTTATTGATGAATCCATCATGAGAATTAATTATACACCCCTTGAGGAGTATCCTTGGAATCTATACTTTGATGGTTCATTCACTTCACATGGATCAGGGGTAGGCCTTTTTTTTATTACAGCATAGGGGGATCTAATCCATAAATCATTTAGAATCAACTTTCCTTGTACAAAAAACATGGCCAAGTATGAATCACTTATTTTAAGACTTTGACAGGTAGTGCAGTGGAATACATATCATCTCTAAGTTTATGGTGATTCTTAGTTAATCATCAATCAAGTCATAGATCATTTTCAGACCAAAGATGACAAGCTGGTTCCATATAAAGCCACGGTTGACACTCTTAAAAATAAAGTTACCAATATTTAGTTTGAGCACATACTAAGGGCTAGTAATAGAATTATAGATGTCATGGCTACTATTGGATTTTTGATTCAACAAATAGATAAATCTAGAGAGTATTAGTTCCTCACCAAAAAAATTTCAGCACCATGTCATAAACCTCCAATCATTGCCATGATTTGTGATATTATTGGTCCTAATTTTATCTACTAATTAGACCTTTATAAATACCTTTATGACCAATTTTTACCACCTAACCTATCTAAAAAATAAACCAAATCCTTAATTCATCATTTTTCTCATTATACTCTACTTGGATCCACCCTTTACCATCATAGTTTTGATGGAACTCTACTTCATTGTTTAACTTTTGTAGATTATACATTAGCATTAAGAGAAGTTCACAAAGGAGTATGTGGAGCCCATTATAACAGGGTAGTCTTATCTAAAAATCTCTTGTGTAATGGTTAATATTGGACCATAACATATGTAGATGCCGCTACATATGTAAAAAACTATAACAAATGTCAATGACATACTAATCTGATTCATACCCTAGTAAAAACATTGAAACTAATGTTGACACCATGGCCATTTTATACATAGGGATTTGAACTCATTGGGAAGATTAACCCTACTTCATCTGATGGCCATAAACATATCCTTACCATCACTGAATATTTCACTAAGTGGGTTGAAGCTATACCCCTCATTTATGTGATTGGAAAGCAAATTTCCAAATTCATCTTCAACTACCTCATCTACCACTGTGGTATTCCCTCTGACATTATATTTGATAATGGAGGATCATTCAAGAATAAAGATGTAGACCAGTTATTTACTAAATACATCACACAACACTTTTTTACAGCATATTACCCTTAAGGTAATAGCCATGCCAAGGCATCCAAAAAAACCATTGTCATCATTCTTAAAAAGATTATCAATGATGGAAGTTGTGACTGGCACCTCCAAATATTCCTTACCCTTTGGGAATACTATACGAATCATCATACCCCCATAGGAGCCACTCCATACTCACTTATTTATGGTATTAAAGCCATCCTTCCCATTGAGGTTAAATTACCTTCACTATGCATTCTCTTTCAATCATGTCCTAGATGATCATGACTATCGAGTATATCACTTGAAAGAGTTGGATCTACTTGATGAGAAATGAACAACCATGCTCAACAATCTTTAAGCATATTATAATTGACTCAAAGGCCACTATAATCAATTTGTTAAGTATAGAACATTTGAACTTGATGATCTTGTTCTTAAAGAAAACCAAAAGAATACCATGGCTAAAAAGAAACATAAAGGGAAATTCAAACCCAACTAGATAGGGCCTTTCATCATCACTACAAATTATGGATTAGTGGAATACATGCTTGCCACACTAGACAGAGAGGAACTTCTAGATCTGATGAATATTATTCTTCTCAAGTGGTACAATGCTAAAGCACTAAGGTGTATTATCTATAAGGACCATTTCATTTATGCCTTTTTGTCACTATTCTTCTTTGTACACATACCATTCTTATTTTTCCTCTTTTCCATATCCACTTTTCACTTCTGACCTATCAACCCAATACATTCTAAAAGCCTATCGCATTTAACCTTGGTTTTTTTCATTCATTACATAGTTTTAACATCAAGGTATATGATCAGTTTATTAGTTTGTTCAAGAACTTTAGATAGAGATCATATTTTGGGATAGTGTGATAGAATTTTTGGTAGTTACATCCTTCATTTGTTATTCTTTCTTACCACTAGTCTTTCTACTAATTATAACTACCTTTAGGAAAATTAATACCTTTGATCTATGCCATTATGTTTTGGCTATAACCTCCTATGGGAAAACTAGGGGTAACATTAAAATTTGACGTACCAACTTACCACTTTCTATGTTATGTTGTGCCTTTTTACCAACTATGCCTATTTTGTTTGAATTGGATATTGCACTGGTTAAATTCCTCCATTGTAAAGGTATAACTATAGTGACTTGAGGTCCTACTATATGACTATGTAGGCAGCGCTCAATACTTGTTGAGATAATCTCAATTACCCTTTTCCCCACACTTTCACCATTTTATAAGTAACCTAAGCCACACTCTCACCATTTTTCAAGCACCCTCAGCTACGCTCTCACCATTTTGTGAGAAACCTTCATTTAAATGCTCTCACCATTTTATGAGCTTGAAACATTTAGTGTCTCATCATTCTTGATTGATTTGTGACACTCTAAAACACTTCCAAAAATATTTGAAAATCATTAAAAAGGAACAAAAACATTGACCACTTCTTTGCCTTAAGGATTCTAATAAACCTTACTAAGTTACAATAAAATCACTTGTCACTTAGTTTCCCCATTTTTTTTGGCCTTTTTCTCTCACTCACTTGCCATTTTAGAAGACCATTTCTCTTTTTCTATCACATACATTCTATTTGTTTTCCTCAATTATCATATTCTTTCCATTCCCTAAGAGAACTACATTTGGGTTGAATTTTTTTATTAGATATTACATCCATGGAATTATGTAGGCAACATCCACTTGCCTAGTACATATGGAGACAACTTAACCACCCCTTACTTTTCCTCTATTCAACCACTTTGTTCATTTGTTAAGTTATCTCCTATTTTCTAGGGGCAATGTTTGTAGGGTTTTTATTGCATTATTTATTTGTTTATTTCTACTTATTTTGTTTGTTTGTCTACCTATTTATTTGCTTTCAAGCACTTTTACCTTGATTTAGTTTATGTGTGTTCATAGGGTGATTCCTTGCCCACACCTACACTTGAATCTATCCATATTCATATGTTTACCTTGTCATCATGGTTTCTATCATTAGTGCATTATTTTCTATTAAATATTGGATTACGGGAGTCAATCCTCATGATGTTATAACATGATGCCTATCAACATGTGCTATAACAAACTTTAGCTTCAAGAAGTATATTTAGAAATGGTGGCATCTCTTCATCATCAACATCTTGATTCACTCCCAACCATATCCTAAATAGAGTAATTAACCATGAAAGAATTTCAACCTTTAATAGTTTGGATGAGCATCTCCCTACTAGTAGGTTGTTCCAATTCATCATTACCCTCTATGTTAAGTTACCATCATCCTCAACCAAATTTATCATATTTACCATAATTAGGATCTAATGATAATAACCACCTATGGGAAAATCATTGCACACCTTCCCACCTACATTTCTTAATGATTATAACCACCTTTGGGCAAATCATTATATTGTCACTAGTTTACTTTTTTTGCCTATACAGGGGCATGTTGGTATCTTGTTTATCTGTCTTAACTAGGGTAGCTCCATCTTCTCAATGATTATAACCAACTTTGGGAAAATCATTATGTTATCATACCATGTTTCCACTATTGGGGTACAATGTTTATAACTGCCTTTGGGTAAACCATTATGCACCACCCCACTTGCATTATCAATAATTTTTGAATACTTTTTCAATATCGTTATGTTTTCACCCCATCATTTTTCATACTTTGGTCTCGTCATTTTTCTTATTTCTTTTTGAGGGACCATTTTCCAACCTCCTTGTGCTAAAATTTCCCTTGAGGGGGCATCATATAGTTAGTTTATCATCATTATAGTTGTAGGCATACATGACCTTTTCATTCTTTGAGAATACATTACTATGCTTATAGCTTACAATGACTTCCCAAATAGGGGTAAATTATAGATACCTAAAACTAGCCATTGATAACCTCCATTCAATCTTCTGTCTAATTTTTACCCAAATTGCAAAATTTGGCCTAAAAACATGAAAACATGCTAAATGATGTGAAACTGACATATTCAAGTACCAATTTTGGCTAGGGTATCCCTAAATAGGGTAATGCAATTTATGGGCTAGCTAACTTTTATTAGTTCATTTTGAGTCAAAATGCCAAATTTGTACCTAGGTGCTCTGGATTACTCTTCCCTATCAAATCTTTTTTCACAAGACTTGTGCCTTTGTTATTTGTTGTTGGCAACATCCTAAATGGGAATACACATCTGACATGGACTTCTAATTCCAATCTAGTTGAATTTAGGACCAATAACAAGGAATTATAATCAATTTGAGTAATTTGTGCACAAAGTGCTTAATCATTCTTAAGAGCTAATTAACTCAAATCAAGGCATAATTGATTATTCCATAGAAAATTTTTGAATACTAATTTTAGGAGATAAATATTGAATATCTACATCATCAAGTGACCTCATTTCTTGGGAAGACATCCTTAGGCCATAAATGCCATAAATATTATGATTCATACCCTCCATGCCTCATCAATTCCTCCCATGATGCCCTTTATGTGTCTTAATTTCCCCTTCTTCTAATTCCATCATGAGGATAATTACAAACTTAATTCCAAAAATTGAATTAATCCTCAACCACACATCTCAATCTTGAGATGGATTATTGAGGTTGATTTTGATCAAATCAAAAAATCTATAAATAGGAGGTCTCACACCATCATTTCTAAGATTAATTTGTGCAAATTTATAATGTAGGACTGGTCCCAAAAGCTTCATGCAAATAGCGTTACCATATTAAATGGATTCCAAGCCAAGCCAAGCCACAAGCCAAAGGTGCCAAGGAGAGATGGAGGTAGCCAATCTTCCATTGTCAAGGACTTTATGAGCACAATATAAGTAAGCCACCAATACAAAGGCATTTGGAGAATACAAGGAAGGTTAAGGGACTCTTGTATTTGATTATTTGCTTTTTAGTTGTGTTTTTCATTTGCTTTTGTTAACTAAGCTCTCCCTAATGTCTAGGCATAGAGATGTTATTATATTAGTGTGTTTATTTCACTTTGTTTTCATTTTTGAACTAACACCATACTAACCATCCTATCTTGAGTTAAATCCCTATATCACACCTTCTAGCACCAAAAATTTCCCCTTCTTGTTGATGCACTTAATGTGCTCCCTATGTCACTAAGGCATGGGGGGAAAGTGATGAAATCAATTTTAATTCTTGAAAGACTTGGGATTGATTTTTTAACACAACTAATACTTTAAATATCAAAAATAATAGAGATATGGTCACCACTTAGAATTTTTCAAGTAGACCCTACTATAGGTACAATAGATGTTACACAATGACACTTTATTTTCTAATAATCTTTGTGAAATTGTTTTAATCTTTGCCAATTATCATCCAAATACAAACAAACCATGGATATTTATATAATGAAATAAACTAAAGTGAGTCATGGGTAGATAAAAAGGTAAGAAGGGTAATGTAGAAGAGAATATTTGCTTTAGATGATCAGAGGTGCCAATTCTACAAACTTTTATGACAACAACATATAAAACTAGCATTTACCAGCTCTAGTGTATTACTCAAAGATAAATAAATGTAGTTAAAGCTTCAAAGGAAAGGAAATTCATATTTATAAAAGCATATATTGCACAAAAATTACTCATTCATAGTAAATTGTATAATCACATTCAATTGCAAATAAGATGAAAACAAAGAAAATATATGATCAAGCTTGTCAACTTAGTGTCAAACTCAAATTGATAGATGCATGTATTAGTATAATTTTCAGATTAGTAAGTAGAAATTAAAACATTAATTATCTATAATCATGAGAAGTAGAAATCACAAAACACACATAATAAAATACTCAAATAAACTCTTGAAATATTGGCTCTTATGCATTAATTCTTATAACAATTGTCTTTAATTTATAATGAGGGAGAATACCCCTATGTATAGACCTCAATACCTCTTATACAAGTTTAAGTGGGCCCATGAAAGATTCCAAATACCACTAAGTGGTTAAAATGATACACATACTACAATGGAATATTCTAAATTCAAATTTACAAAACAAAGTAGAATATCCCTTATGGTCTCAGAGGAGGTGGTTGAGAGGCCTGTTGTTGTTGTTGCCTATATTTATCCTCTCCCTCTTCCTTCATCCAAACTTAAGTGAAGAATAGGTAATTTTGGTTAATTTGGATAAGTCCCAGATCATAGGCTAGAATAAATCAAGTGTTTCCTAGATTAGCCTACCATGATCTATGAGTATTGCACTCATTATTTCTTTGATGGCCTCTAGTTCACAAAAGCCACAATATTCATTACCTAAGTGGTTGATTTGGTCTTGACAATGTCCTCCTAGAATTTATAAACAAAAACCTTCATCTTAGCCTTGAATTATTAGTCATCCATGAAGGTGACATCAAGTTTGGTCACCCTAGTGACCATGGCATCTTTTAATAAGAGGGAAATCTTGAATTCAATCTTTTATAAGATGTAGTTTCATCCTTGAATTGATCCATCCACCTCTTAAATATCCTTCTCCTATTAATTAGGATGGTCTCTATAAGAATGATATCCTCAAGTGGAAAAACATTAAGGTCTAGAAAGTTATTAATCCTTGCAACTCTAGCCAATTTTGTTAACTTAGCATCATAGAGTGCAAGTTTATAGTCAAATTTGATGACCACATTGAACTAAAAAGTCCCATCTTCATGTCTTATCTTCATGACTTTGTACAAGTTGAAGATATTAATAACAACATGGATGACCTAGATTGTAGTATTTTATGGCATTGTAGGTAGTGCTTGATCTTTTAACCTTTTTAACTCTTATTCCATCCCCTTCATCAAGGCTACTGTGGACTTTACCTAAGATTATATTATGGACATAGGATCCTCTACATATTAATCCACCTCTTTGGGGATAATCTTCCTTGTAAATGTGAAGAGGGGATATTCACTTTCATGGGCCACTATTGATGTGAATTATGGTTTCTTAACTTGCATTCTCACCATCTTCTTCATTATGCCTATGGTAGCATCAAATATCATCTAAATTTGAGGTATAAATAGGATCACCTGAGGTCTCTCTTATTTATATGCCTATATAATGTCTTTGACCTAGTTTGGGGTAGTAGTAGGCTTTGGATTTATTGTATTTCACTGCATTAGAGGTGTTTGGATGGAGGTAGAGGCTAGGGATATAGTATGAATGTGTAATTTCATTGGGTCTATTTGTGTAACTATGCCAAATAGATATTTTATAGGGCCCATGTTAATAATAAATGAAGGTAGTTTTGAAGGCACACTCACCTTTCTAGATGTAGTGATATTGAGTGGATTTTGAAAGGTGAATATCTTTGAAATGGGCCTCAATGGCCTTACAGATGTAGGGGAACTAATAACAAGTGAGGCATTTATTGTGGTTTCCTGAGAAGAGGCAATATTTATGAAAGAATGAGAAATAAAATGGGGGAAGATGAATCTAATGGAAGTACTAGACTTTCTCATGATAGTATCAACTAAGGACTGGGTAGAGGTGGTTGTAGCTATTGGTGATATTGAAGGTAATGAGGAAAAAATGGTAAGGAGGCAAATGTAGAAGTAGAAGTAGATGTAGTTATGATTGGGAAAGAAGGAAATGGGAAAGTAATTATAGTAAGATATTTTTGTGTGCTTGAATCCACTTGAGATGATGGTGGAGTTATTTCTCCCCTCAGAGTGTTTTGGGCTCCTTATTTATGTAAACCTTTTCAATGTTCCTCCTAGCTAGTGCCTACACCTCTTCCATAGATAACTCAATTCCCTATTTTAGATCCTCAAGGTTAATTATAGTAGGGTTAGGTTTATCCAAAATTTGGAGAGAAGATCCTATTTTAGATGTAGAGATAAATGTAGGCCCTTGGGAGGGGTTTGGTTGGTTTCTAGATCTTCCTTGCTCAAATATTGGATGTTTGTCTTGATTTATTAAAGTGTCAAGAAGTGAGGGTATATCGTGTATTTTCATAACAAAAGGAACAATTTATTCTTCCTCCTCTTCTTGTCCCTCCTCATAATCAACATCAAACATGCTCCCATGAGTTAGTGGTGGTTGAGGCTTTACAATATCTTCCTTATTCTTATCTCTATCTAGCCTCATCTCTAGATCAATATTCTTCATGTCTACATTCTTGAGGACCACCTCATCATTCACAACATCCCTATATATCCATTCATGAACCTCTTCTTGATGGTTGTACTCCATTTCCATGTTCTTATTGAATTTGAAAAGGTACTTGGAAATGATGTTGTTGGGGTCCTAATCCCTCAATTCATATTTAGGAAATAGCTATGAGTCCTTATTCCTTAAAGGCAAAATATATCATTCTATTTTGTGATCTTAATCCTCTTTAGCTTGTATCAAATCTTTTGGGGGATTGTCTTCTTGTTGTTTTTGAAGACACCATCAAATCCATGTAGAAATTGATAGGCCATATCGTATTATGTCAGTTTCATTGGCACATATCTTGTTAATTTGAGAGAAGCTACCATAACTCCCTCTACTATGATTATTATACAATCTGGGTATAACCAATAGCTATCCATGTCTCTTAGAGTGTTACTAACTTTTGGGAGAACCCTCAACATCTCATATTTAATGATTGATTTGTAAACAATTGGGTAGAATTATTTTTCAATTACTCTAATGTTATGTTTGAAGTGATGAATGTGTATTGCAGAGGATAACTAGGGCACAACTTCATGTCATTTAAGAGACAATGAATTCTAGCCTAGTTGAGCCACTATGAATCTAGCATATATAAATTAACTCATCATGAATATTGGGGAACCATTCTCATAAGTATCATTCATTACATACACTAGGTTATTGTTTATAATTTATCCAAGTGGGGGAATCTACTGGTCCTCCAAGATTATCTATAGTATGGGGAGAGTCCTTATATCCACATAGTCAATGTGTGGGTTAAAAAATATTATTTTTAATAAGGCCATGCCAATCCTAACTCCTTGTCTAAATTTTTGAATAGGTAAGTTCCATTATTTATCCATGAGGATAGCTCTAGTTGGCTCCATCACCCATGATGCCAAGACCTTCTTTGGGGAGTGCACCTCATAGTAGTTATTGATGATGCTTTATTTATACTCAATCTATAGTGATGGAAGGTCATAATATTTCTAAAATCATAGCACTAATATGAAAGTGATTTTGAACCCTTGGGAAATTTATTTGAATAGCATGTCCTCACACTTTTATCTCCCAAAGATGTTGTAAACTAGGTTAATGCATGCCATGACCTTTGGCTTAGCCACAACATTATGGAGATCAACTGTGTTGATGGCTAGGATATTTGAATCTAGTTGTATTATTAGTCATAGTATTATTTTCATCAACTATCCTACCTACTTCTATATTGAAGTATATGCTTTTGTAATGTAGGTTTCTCGATGCTATGGCCTCAAGGATGAATTCTGTGTCCTTGAAAATAAATAAAGTACCATACTAGAATAGGAATTCATCATTCCCAAAGGAAATGTTCTTACCTAGAGTGGAGGGATATCGTTATGCCATCTCTAGAATACTCCTAGTATTAATCATCTTTTTATATCCTCCTGTAACTTTCAAGTTTCAACAATGGTGGTCTGGAGTGTAGTTTCTAAACAACTTGAGCTTTATCATACTGTGAGAGCATAAATATAAAAGAGAGAAAACACGTATATATTTTAAAATAAAAATAAATATATATTTGACTATGTATCATTTTGAAATATAAAAATGATTAATGCATTGTTGATGGTGATTCTAGTTCATGCTGTATTAATGGTGAACTTCTCAACTT
The DNA here is from genome assembly GCA_037957365.1 of Torreya grandis. NCBI lineage: Eukaryota > Viridiplantae > Streptophyta > Pinopsida > Cupressales > Taxaceae > Torreya > Torreya grandis. Next base: position 526,132 of record JARHVA010004920.1, read on the forward strand.
TGCATATATTTGAAACAATCTTCAAACTATTGCTTTTGGAAATTAATTACACTAAAATTCAAATTTATCATTAATTCACCTATGATTTGACATTAATTTTATCTTTAAATATAAATATTTCCACTTTTTGACATGTTTATACCACCTTGGATCGAGCTAGGTATTCACGAGGCCTAAATATAACTAAGCTACTTAGTCAGCTGAAAATTAGGACATGTGACATGCTTTAATTGCCTCAAAAATATTTAGAATGTATATTTATGTGATGACTCATCCATATCCTACCATGTGGCATATTTAAATTTATATCAAACTCTTAGGTGGTACCTTTTAGTTATGATTGGTCGTAGGAGTGCCATACATTGCCCTCATAGGTAATGGAAGATTTTATCTACCAGGTATTGTTTTCATGGGAAATCACCACTTTCCTCACCATGTGTCTCTCTTGGAAGGCCTTTTTACAAATATCAGTCACTTGGCATTGATCAGGTGGCTTGGGTGGAGACATGCTTCTCAAAGGTAATCTTTTGGATCTTGGATAAAATCAGCACGGGGATGACATGTGGTGTCATCATGCAAGCCTAGAGTGGACACGCTTTATTTTCATGGGATTATAGATTTTAATAGGATGTATGGGGGATTTTTGGTAGATAAAATTGAATGGATTTTATCAAAGGGGCTAATATTATAACATGTAGCCTTGGGATTTGAATTCCAATAGCTAGCTTCCTCATGATCTCTTTAAATGATGCCACATAGCTCATGGAGTCTTAGATTTGCTCTAGGTGTATTGTGTGATGAATCCATAAGGTGATACAAATATTGATGAGGTGGAAACCTATATTTTCATTCTATAATATAAAATTTGATGTCTTGTGAAGCATCATAAACCATAACTTTAACTTGACATCCTATGAGGCCAAGCGAGAAACTAAGTTATATTTTTGAAGATGTCATATCCCATCATAAGTAAATTTAAACAGTTTTTTGAGCAATGCTTCAAATGTAAATTTTTTAAACACAATGCAATATTAGTTTAATAAGATCTAGTAAAGTTTGTTTCATTTATGTCCATTAGAAAGCCCAGTTGCACTTCCCTCGAAAAGCTTCTCTACACATCCTTGAACCATTCATGGTTAATAATTCATTATTTGAATAAAAATTGAAGAAAAATTACAATAATTTAGATATTTATAAGTATTAATCATTGTTTCAAAATTAATTATTAACCATAAACTATAGAATCATAAGTAACGGTAAATTATATCAAATCTATATGCAATCAAATGAGCTAATACTCTTAGTGTCTTGTGCATTTTGAAAAATTAAGAAAGGAGGGTCCCCATTCTAGGAATAGGGGAATGTTGATCACCAGTAAATGGAAACCTCTTTGAGAAAACATTTCAAAATGTTAGAATCCAAATCTTCTATGCAAATACAAATAAAAAATTAGTTATTTCATTATTATATTTAGTCAGTACCAGAATTTATTTTCAAAACTAATGAAAGTCTATTGGATTGAAATAGTGTTTAAACCTTGTAAACAATCATACTATGTCTATGTTTTGGGGTTCTTTAACCATTTTTTTTGGGTTCATAAATGATAACTTTCAATATTAAAGACATCAAACATGAAATTACTTAAATATTCTATAGATTTTATATAATAATGCTTTGTTTAGTTAAGGAATGGTTGGGGCATTACTTTGCTACCACCCAGGCATCCATAGCCCTAACATAGATACCTTTGGCTCCACTATAGGCCTTGATCTACTACTAACCAATCATCCATAGCCTTGATAGAGATTGCCTAAATCACTATTCATGAAATATGAAAGAAGTCTATGATTTCACTTTATTAGTGTTGTTAGAGACTTAGATTGCACCCTAGATAAGCAATGGATTGTTCAGGGTCTCTACTCAAATCTAGTCCAACATGAGAATTAACCTAGGTAGTGGGATAGCTAATATTGGATCAAACCTCTAGGATTTTTAATGAGGATATCTCCTTTAATTTATCACTTAGCTCATTTTTACTAAAACCTACTAATTGTTAGGTGAAAAGGCAAAGAAAGATAACTGATAGGGAAATCTAAGCTAATTTTTTTGATGCACCTAAATTGATTACTCATCCAATTTATTTGAACTTCAAAAAACACTAATGAGACAAGAAAAAAATTGAATATACAACTTCAAATGTCTGTTATGCATGAATATTTTATGCAGAGGTTCACTAAGTGATCAAAACTTGAGAAAAGTGATGGAAAGCTCTGATTCAAGGTGATAACCAATAAATGTATCCACTTACTAGCTTCAATAAAATGACATTAAACATTAAACATGACCTACATAAAGGGATAAATTATTAGTTAGGTGAGATCAAGACTTGATAAGGGAGATATTTCTACCACACATGAAAATTAAATTGACATTAACACACTATACCAGAATAATGAAGTCTAAAATAATAATTTATTTATCACAAGAGGTTATAAAGATCAATCTTGGTAGATCCTACTCATGCCTAAGAGAGGGATCCACTTCAAGGCTTAGAATCCTATATTTATAGCATAAAGGAATGAGAGAGATGGAGAGTATGCATGGGAGAATGGAGGAGTCATCAATGATTGAGATAATATTTGTACCAATTCTTTGATCTCCTCATGAATTAATGTCACTAATACTCCATCTTGCATGGAAAGGTGGAGAAGGAATCATGTAGCCCATTATTTCCATAAGAAGCAATCAAGAATGGCTGCATAGAATCCTTCTTGAGCTCCTCAAGGTGTTAAAATTACTCAATATCTTCCAATGACAATGTTTAATCTCTAAAAATCTTCTTTTGTTTAATTTTAAACTATATTTCAACCTCAAGTCTAAGACTCATAACTTTGACCTTTAATTTTGATCATCGATAATGATCTAGGTCTTTGAGATTATGACACCTTTGACCATCATCATTGGTCATTGATTTATGATATGCATTTAAGATTAAGACACTTGGAAATTATGCATTTATCCTTAAGCTACACTATTAGTTTCATCTTATCCTATGCTTAACCCATATGTTGACCTTGCATTTAGTCTGACCTTATTGACCCTTTGACCATATATGCACTATCCATCTCCTTGGTATTATTGAATGCATGCTATCAATATCCTTTTGTGATGCACCTAAATTGATTACTCATCCACTTTATTTGAGCTTCAAAAAACACTAATGAGACAAGAAAAAAATTGAATATACAACTTCAAATGTCTGTTATGCATGAATATTTTATGCAGAGGTTCACCAAGTGATCGAAACTTGAGAGAAGTGATGGAAAGCTCTGATTCAAGGTAATAACCAATAAATGTATCCACTTTCTATCTTCAATCAAATGACATTACACATTAAACATGACCTACTTAAAGGGATAAATTATTATTTAGGTGAGATCAAGACTTGATAAGGGAGATATTTCTACCACATATGCAAATCAAATTGACATTAACACACTATACCAAAATAATGAAGTCTAAAATAATCATTTATTTATCTTAGGAGGTTATAAAGATCAATCTTGCTAGATCCTACTCATTCCTAAGAGAGGAATACATTTCAAGGCTTAGAATCATATATTTATAGCATAAAGGAATGAGAGAGATGGAGAGTATGCATGGGAGAATGGAGGAGTCATCAATGATCAAGATAATAGTTGTACCAATTCTTTGATATCCTCATGAATTAATGTCACTAAGACTCCATCTGGCATGGAAAAGTGGAGAAAGACTCATGTATCCCATTATTTCCATAAGAAGCAATCAAGAATGGCTACATAGAATCCTTCTTGAGCTCCTCAAGGTGTTAAAATTACTCAATATCTTCCAATGACAATGTTTAATCTCTAAAAATCTTCTTTGGTTTAATTTTAAACTATATTTCAACCTCAAGTCTATGACTCATAACTTTGACCTTTAATTTTGATCATCGATAATGATCTAGGTCTTTGAGATTCTGACACCTTTGACCATCATCATTGGTCATTGATTTATGATATGCATTAAGATTAAGACACTTGGAAATTATGCATTTATCCTTAAGCTACACTATTAGTTTCATCTTATCCTATGCTTACACCATATGTTGACCTTGCATTTAGTCTAACCTTATTGACCCTTTGACCATATATGCACTATCCATCTCCTTGGTCTTATTAAATTCATGCTATCAATATCCTTTTGTTTGATCAAAGGTGCACTGTTGATCCACTAAGTCATTATGATCATAACACTTATCCCCATTAATTTTAATCCTTAAGATCCCTTAACATTTTGACTTGATGCTGACCATTATATCTTAGATGCATGATTAAATTTTCTCCATTAGATATTTTAGACCCACTGACATCATCAAGTTTCTACTCATTATTATATTTTTGATCTGATCGAATGCTAACCATTGATCTTGTTCTAGGCACTTTTTAACTCTTTGACCTTACACATGTCATATATTTTCTACCTGAGCTCTCAATATCTCGACACCTATCTAATATATGTTCAACCTTAGAATCATTGAATCCAAATGCTTACTTATCATAGCTTTATCTTGACATCCCCATGCACATCCTATACTACTAGCTTAACTTTGAGGACTTAGATCTTGAGATAAATAACTCATCAAGATATCAAATTTGTAAAGAATGTGCAAGGCATGAAAAATACCATGTCTATGCAACTTTTTTGGCTTGATAAGCTTTCTAGTTGAATCTAGTAAATATACAACCAACTTGTTATGTTCATTTATGCATGACGTTTGATGATGGCCTGGTTCTTCTATGATAACTCAAGTCATTTCTTGATGATTCATTTCAATCAAGATTCTACTCAGTTGATCTATCTAGGAAAATTCTTGGCATGTGGGCTAAAATGGCCAACATTTCTAGTAACTCACAAGGAAGAGTGCCTATTATTCTTGAGAACCTAGACTAGTTGCCTTGTCTAATCCATTGGGCATGGAGTCTCTACTATGGTTCAACATATTGATTTGAATATAAAACTAGTTGCCAACCCTTAGATAACTCCTCTTAAAACAAATAAGGACCAAAAATAATAAAACAAAACAAAGTTCCTAAGGCACATATTGAAGGGAAACATAAAATAAAAGGGAAATTGACCTAAACAAAACAAGGAGCACTAACCTAAGGAAATACGGAAAACAAGACAAAAGGGAAACATACTATTGCTTGTGCTAATCAATTATTGAAAAAAATAAAACCTATAATAATGAACCTATAATGACAAGCTTCCCTTTAGGGTCAAATGGAAAGCTATTTGTTACACTTTAGAACTTTGAAGCATGTTTGCCTTTTTTTATAGCTTTCTTTTCTATTTAAGAGAAATTATATGCTCATGTCTTCTTTGGGAAGTAAATGGTTCCTCTACTACCAATTTTAAGTACATAAGTTGTAGACATGAGTATAATACCCAATCATACTCCTCCCAAATTTGTGGACTTTGTAAGAACATCTATAATTATTCTTCATTTATGACTTGCTGACTATGATCATGTTGGGAAACTTGGTGTGTCCCCTTTAACATATCTACAAGGCTAACCTCTAAGGTAGATGGATCTGATCTTGGGACTTATTGAGGTTGATTTAACTCATTCTTAGCTTCTAAGAGTAGAGATATGTCTAAAGTTGATTAGAAAAATTGATAACCATATTTGAAAAATTCAATAATGTCATCTTCTAAGAGAATAACTACTTCTTGCTTGATGAAGGCACTTTTCTCAGCCTAAAATGGACCACATTCAAGTAAATAAAACCTAAATGAAAGATATCAAACAAATATAAATATTTACTCTCATGAAGCTATATTTTAATAAGGTTTTCTTTAAGTTGAATGTCAGGATCAAGCATATCAATTCCTTGACCAAAATCATGAGGCTACAAGTCTATTTTTGATATCTCAATTCAATCAATCAACATTGCTTCATCTTTAACATCAATTTGATGAATAATTATGCCCTTAAAGTTATATTGTTCTTTAGTGTCTTTTATTGATTTGTACTTGTGCTCTACTACTTTTATAAGCTCTCATCCTTCATGATGAATGGTAGATCTTGAGTGATCAAATAACTCAAAGGAAACACCTTTAAATTGTACAATTGGAGTGTCTTACTCTTTAAAATCAATAATCTCCTCTTCATGTATTTGTTCTTGAAATTTCATCTCATCCTCTACCTTAGATTTTTCTTGCACTTATTCCATATTTAAATCATTACGGAAGAGTGGAACATATTTGTCCTTGAAAAGAGGTATCCCAATCATGATTTATTCTTCTTGGTCACTGAATTCACTTTCATTTTCTTTTTCCTTAGTTGAATCTTCTTGATTTTCCTCATAAAGGAGAGTCTCTTTCTCAAAGAGTGTCATAGTAGATGCTTGAAAATATTTAGTAAGATGAGAAAGGTCTAAAGAAGCTACCATAGATACCCAATTTTTCTCATGGGGGTAATCTTCTTGGATCACCTTCACATCCTCTCTTAGTTACTTTGTTTCTTGAATGGATTTCAATGAAAGAAAGGCTCTAGGCTTTTGAGGGGGAAAAGAGTGGATGCTGAATGATCTCCTGCTTGATCTTGAATTTAGCATCTTAGCTTATGATTGAATATTATTCTTTATCTCTTGACCATTGAATCTCATTCAAATTCATAAAAATAGGTTTATAAACCTTTGTTTCTACACTTGTTTTTGTTATGGGTGAGAAAGAAGGAGTTTGTTGTTATATTGCCTTTGCAGTTGCTATTGAATGTTGGAAATGTTAATTGGCAAAGTCAATTTGATAGACTAAATTAGCCTTAAAATCATGAAATAGATCACTAGGGATCTATTATTGAAAAATTGAAGATGAAGTCTCTTATATGATCTACTAAGAAACATGGAGATTAGTCTCCTTGACATGTACTTTTTCAGCCTTTTGAGGCCCCTCTTGGATAGACTTCTAGGTAAGAAAATTAGGCAAGGTCTGAATGGAATTTTGATGGATATGATAAAATTTTGTTTGGAATTCATGAAGGTAAAAGGGTAACTCTATGGGAACATGATGATGATTATGATGACCCCGAGGTTCCTCATAGACTACTAGCCTCTCTTTAATGCTTACTATTAGACCACTTATGTCTAGAATATCAACATTGAAATTTGAGTGGCCTTGCCTTATGAAAGATGCATCTACCTATTTAGCTTACTGAAAATTAGCTCTCATGTTTTGAATTTTGTCATTAGAAATATCCTATCCATAGCTCTTTTAGGTATCTATGATTATCATTTGTTTGTCATTTCTAAACAAGGTTTGTTTGAAGCCTGAGATGGATTGATTTGGGGATTGATTGGGCTAATCAAGAAGATAATAATATTCATGAGGGTTATCATAGGATTGGTATGTGTCACCATAATACTAGTAAGGATATATATATGGTTGGTGATGCTCATCATAAGGATAATAAAGATCATGGTAGGTCTAATATGGGTTATGAGGAAGGTAAGAATCATGCCCTTGATAATAAGGATCATGAGAAACTTGATAAGGCTAATCATAGCTTTGATAAAACTTTTGGTAAGGTTGATTAGGCTCATATAGATTATGAGGATCATGTTGGAGCTATTGATGAGGTGAATGATAAGGATATCTACCATAGTTATTCATATCAACCTTATATGCAAAAAATGATAAAAATATTCAATGAGACATCCCTAGGTTATTTACAACTAGAATATTTGATTAATAGATGCCATTAGTGATAACTTTCTTACCTATAAAATATAATTAGAGGAAAGACACACCAACAATATTTCCACTCTTTTGGATCTTGGTCCCACCAAGCATGCTAGAATTGTTAAAGACTTAGATTTCACCCTAACTATGTAAAGGATTTTTTAGGTCCTCTACTCAAATCTATTCCAACATGAGAATGACCCTAGGCTATGGGTTACTTTATCTTGGGTTATACCTCTAGGATTTTTAATGAGGCTAGATTCTCTGATGTATCACTTAGCTCATTTCCACTAAAACCTAGTTATTACTAGGTAAAAAGGGAGAGAAAGATAAGTGAAAGGGAAATATAAGATAATGTTGGTGATGCACATAAGTTTATTACTCATCCACTCTCTTTGAACTTTTAAAAAAACTAATGAGACAAGTAAAAGAATGAATCTACAACTCCAAATGTATGTTATGCATCAATATTTCATGCAAAGGTTCACCAAGTGATCAAAACCTAAGGGAAGTGATGGAAAGGCCTACTTCAAGGGACTATCCAGTAAATGTATCCACTTCCTAGCTTTAATCAAATGACCTTAAACATTAAATATGACCTACATAAGAAGGTAAACTAGTAGCTAGGTGAGATTAGGACTTGACAAGGGAGAGATTTCTACCACATATGAAAATAAAATTGATATTAACACACTATACCAAAATAATGAAGTCTAAAATAGTCATCTATTTATCTCAAGAGGTTATAAAGATCAATCTTAGTAGAGTCTAGTCATGACCAAGAGAATGGTATATTTCAAGTCTTGGAATCTTGTATTTATAGTAGAAGGGATTGACAGATATGGGGAGCATGTGTGGGAGAATGGAGGAGTCATCAATGATCAAGATAATAGTTGTACCAACTCCTTGAGATCTTTATGTATTAATGTCATTGGGACTCTATCTACCATGGAAAGGTGGATAAAGAAGCATGTAGCCCATGTTTTTTTCAATAATCAATCAAGAATGGATGCATGGAATCCTTCTCGATCTCCTTGATGTGTTAACTTTAGTCGATAGTTCCCAATGGTGACATTTGATATATAAAAATCTATTATAGTTCAACTTTAAACTATATTTTGACCTTGAGTCTAAGTGTCATAAATTCATGCTTTAATTTTGATCATTGATCTTGATCTGAGTCTTTGAGATAATGACACCTTTGATTTTCATCATTGGCCATTGATCTATGATTTGTATTTGAGATTAAGACACTTGGAAATTATTCATTTATCCTCATGATATGTTGTCATTTTCATCTAATCTTACACTTATATACCATGTTTTGACCTCATATTTAATCTGAGTTCATTGAACCTATATGCACCATCAAAATCCTTAGTCCAATTAAATGCATGCCATTGATTTCCTTCCACTTTATCGAATTTACATCATTGATCTACTAAGTCACTATGATCATGGAACTTGTCACCATTGCTTTTAATCCTTAAGATCCTATAACTTTTTGACTTGATGCTTGCCATTAGATCATAGGTGCATAATCAAATGTTATTTATTAGATCTTTGAGACCCATTGACATCATCAGGTTACCACTCACCATTAGATCTCTGATCTGATCGAATGCCAACCATTGATCTTATTCTAGGCACTTTTTGACTCTTTGACCTTGCACATGCCATAGATGTTCTACCTAATCTCCCAAGATCTTGATACCTATTAGATCTATGTTTAAAATTAAGATCATTTGAACCAAATGGTTAATTTCCATAGATTTATCTTAACATCCCCATGCATGTCCTGGACTGCTCATTTATCTTTGAGGACTTAGATATTGAGATACACAACTCATCAAGACATGAAATTTGTAAAAAATAGTCAAGGATGAAAAACACCATGTCTATGCAAATATTTTAGCCTTAGAGGATTTTCAAATGAATCTATTAAATGCACAACAAACTTGATATATTAATTTGTACATGATATTTGATGATGGCCTGGTTCTTCTAGTCTTGCTCAAGTCATTTCTTGATCATCTATTTCAATGAGGACTCTATTTAGCCAATTTATCCAAGCAAAATCTTGGCATGTGGGCCAAACTAGCCAATAAGTGTATCATTTTTTTTATTTTTTATACCTAAATTCATAAACTAGAATGGTTTATAACCATAATTAGCAAAGCTTAAGGTTTTTTCAAGACATATCCTATATGAAATTCACTTTTAGAGATCAAGTCCTACCTTGGCAATTTATTTTGTGAATTTAAGTGACAGTATGATGGTCCACACAGATTCAAAAATTAGTTCAAGAAAATTTTCATTAAACTAAACTATATTACAAAATTAAAATGACTTTAGTATTTTCATGATAAAACTAACTTCTAATTAACCTCACCTAGCTTTTCTAAATTAGAACACTATTAGAGGTTTGTAAAATTTGGATAACCAATGTTAAAAATGACAATTATTTCTTTTGTTTTTAGGATCAGATTAACACAAATTGAGCAAACAAATTATTTTATAAAGGAATTATTACTAAGATACAACACATGAAATGAAATAAACAAAACAAAATAGAAAAGCAAAGTAAGAAAGTGGGAAAGAACACAACTTAAAAACAAAACAAGAAAGGGAACTACTTTACTCCTACCTATACTAACTCTAAACAAGATTAAATTTGTTTTGGAGTTTGTGATAGATCAGCATAAAAATGATTTTTTCATGTATTTCCCATTGAATGGTAAGGTTAATCCATTTCCTTACAATTCTTTGAGCCTGAATGTGTTTTCACCTAGTATTTTTACCACTTGATATTGTCTAATATAGAGAGGAGTGAACTTGTCATGTTGTCCTTTCTTATTGTGGGCCTTATCCCATAATAGGACCAAGTTTTATATTTAAATGATTTTTCTTTATATTTTTTTATCAAAAGATATCTTCACAACATCTTAATTCTTGCTAAAATTCTTTAATGCTTCATCTTTGGCATCTTCTATTTAGATGATGTTCAGTATTCAGGACTATACTCTTTCATCATCCTTCAAATACTTCAAATAAACTCATAGGTGGCCAAATTTAGTGTGATAGGAAAAATAGGTTACTTCCCATAGACAATTTGGAATGGGGATGCCTTAAGTTCCTATTTTTATCTTTTTTTATTTTCCCATAAGTCATACTTTAGTAGGGACTACCAATATCTAGGTTTCTTTTAAGCAAACTTCTTGATGGCATTCACCAAGTTTTTATTGGTGGACTCTACAACTCCATTAGCTTAAGGGTAATTACTTGAAGTAGACTTTATGACTATTTGAATATCATATTTACATTTAATTTATTCATCTAATATAAAGGCTAGGCCATTGTTACATACTAAATATAGTGGTGTCCCAAATCAAGTGATGATATTTTCTTCTAAGAATTTGATGATGTCTATAGTTATACTATTCTTAGTGTCCACTACTTCAGCCCACCTTATGCATTTACTACATGGTAGTAAATAAAAATTTGTGTCCTATTGAGAATTTGGGATTGATTACTCCTATGAATTTGAGGCCCCATTATGTAAATAGCTTCACTTCAATAACTGGCTACAAAGGCATGGCTACCTTTGTCTCTTTTCAATCAAACACTTGACACTGATGGCATGTTCACACATGAGAAAAGGTATATTTAAATATGGTTAGCCAATAATATCCTAATATCAAAATCTTGTGTGTCTTTATATTCCATAAAGGGTGACCACTTCCAATTTTTCATAGAAATTATTCATGATTTATGTGGCTTCAACTCTAGAAACATACCTTAGTTAGACCCCTTCATAATGTTTTCTATAAAATAATCCTCTTTTGATAAAAGAGTGGGATGATATTAGCCTGAGGGACCTTTTTTTCTACCTTTCAAGGTGCATGGGACACACTCCATATAGTAAATAGAGAACAATATCCTTGTACCAATGATCATTGTATACTTGTCCTACTTCAACCTACAAAATGTCAATGCATGGATCAATATTTTCAATGAGCTAGATCAGACCTTGACCCCTAACTAATTTAGTAGGTTTTATTTCTACATCATATTATTGGAATTTGGTCATCCACTCCCATCTTCTTTTTATAGATCATTCTATCTAAATATGAAATTGACAGCCAGATCAAACACTATGGTATATGTCTTGTTCCTTAAGATGTAGTGTTTAAAATTCTTGATGGCCTTCACTAGAGTGAAGGTTTACTTATTTAGAATAGGATAATTTGGTTTAGTGTTATTCAAATTAGTGATCTTTAATGCTATAAGGTGATCGTTATCATCCTTTTTTGTCTTAAGACAATAAAAATAATGTGATTAGAAGTGAAAGAGTATAGATAAAAATATTTCTTAAAATTAGGATTTATCAAAATAAGAGCTTGAATGATAACATCTTTAATATCTCGAAAGGCCTTCTTTGCTTTAGTATTCCATTATATCTTCAAATATTTCTTCAAAATCATGTTGAGTGGTCTTACAATCTCTATAAAACCATAGATAAACTTTCTTATAAAATTTATCTTACCAACATTAGATTTCAACTCATTTTTATTGCTAGGGACTTCTACATTTGAAATTGCATTTATCCTATCAGGGTCAATACTCATAGCTTCATGGGTGATTAAATATCCAAAATTTTACCTTAAGTTAAACATAAGATACTTGTCTTGGGGTTTAAATCAATGCCATACCTCTTACACCTCTCCATCACTTGATCCAAATGCATCATGTGATCATCTCTATTTTTAGAAATAACTATTAGATCATCCATGTAAATAATGATATATTCACCCATTAATCCTTGGAATTCATGGTCCATTTCTCCTTAGAAAAATTTTCCTATGTCGATCAATCCAAATGGAATTCATTTGTAGGTGAATGTTCCCCACTTGGTGGTTAAGGTAGTTTTAATTCTATCGCTCTTGTTCACTAGGACTTAGTTCTAGCTTGAAAACTAGTCAAAGAATGACTTCATTCTAGACCCACTCACTAACTGAATGATTTCATCTATGAATGGCAAGGGATAATTGGCTTTTATTAAGGATATATTCATGTTTTTAAAATCAACATAGAGTCTGATTTATTTTCTATTATTTTAAAGTGGAACAAGATTAGAAACTCATGTAGAGTGTCATATAACAAAAGTAGGATGCCCCTATAGGTGCATTTGTTCATAAATATGTATGGCCTCAGTATATGTTAGATACAATTTGTCAATGTTCATGGATTTTCTTAGGATGAAAATTATCCTTAGGTCTAAATCATTCTTATATATCTCTAAAGCTAAATCATCTACTAGCTTATAGGGTAGGGATGCTAGGGTATACATCTTTTATAACCTTGCATTGAATGTTCTATTAGTTCTTTCAAGTCCCTTTTGAGGTTGGTAGAATATTGGTACACAACTCTTAGGCTTACTATCCTACCAAATTGTGAAATAAAGGTATCATTAAACTAACCCATTTCATGATGGAAACTTTTAACAAGTTAAGGAACCAATCATGAGTTGTGTCTCATAAGGTAAAGGGAAAAAGGAGACAGGACACATCCTCCTGGATTAAATTTAACAACCTCAAATTTGATTAAAATGACTTCACATGATATTTAATGATTACTCTAATAGTGGGGGTGAAGAGAGGCAAATACTTTTTGGGTTTCTTGGCAAATCATGCATAGGTCTGAGAACATTGATTAATAAGCAACCTAACCATGCCATTGGTTAGAGAGGTGGAAAAAAAATTTAGATGGGGAATTTGGTTGGGTCTTAGATTTCATAAATTTTCCTTTATCTACTATATCTTTAATATGGGTTTTAATAGATGTTAAAGGGATCTTGGGTTCATATCAATATCTAGTTCTAATCCTAGGCAACTCTAGGATGAATATGTATTGATCACCATAGAATGAAAGAACTTCAAAGGTAGTTTCATAAGTGATAAATAACTCAAAGATCAGTCAATATTTTATAGAAAATTATTAGATCAAGTGGATTTAACTTGATATTTGAGGATCTAAGCTTAGAAACCTTAGAATTTTCAATACCTACACAAATATTGTTAGATATGTACATGAGCCTACAAAGATCAGTGTTAGACTAGAATTCTAAGAGAATTTGAGCACTTCAAAATACCCTTTAGTATAAATATAATTAAATATTTACTCAATTATTATATAATTAGAGTAATTATGATCTTAAATGCTAGATTCAATATAAATGAGGTCTTAGAGATCGACCTTTGCACAAATTCTTACAAATATCCAGACTGTTTAGCAAATTTCAATTAACATTTGTAAATATGATTTTAAAAACCTTAAATTTACCCAAAAAATGGGGTATCTCACCTATCTTTGCATAAATTAGATGAATATCCAAATTATTTACCAAACTTCCACAAATGAACACTAACTTTGATGAAATCTTTCAAAGAATGCAAGGATTCATATAAAGAATGTAGATCCTTAGTGTTATTTAATAATATGTTTGTACTTTGAAACAATTATGTATATATTCAATGAATTACACTATAACTTCACTAAGATGCATGAAAGTGATTACATAATTTCCCTCCTAGCACCAGAAAGTTCCCCTTCTTGATGATGTACTTAATGTGCTCTTTGTGTCACTAGGGAATGGGGGAAAGAGATTAACTCAATTTTAAGTCCTGTAAGACTCGGGGCTTGAGTTGTTAACACAAATACTACTATAAATAATATAAATATTAGAGATATAGTCACCACTTAGAAGTCTACAAGTAGACCCTATTATAGGGATAGCAGATGCTACACAATGACACTTCATTTCATGTTAATATTTGCCAATTATCACCCAAATTTAAACAAACCATGGATATTTATAGAATGAACTAAATTAAAGTGATTCATGGGTATATCTAAAGGTAATAAGGGTAAGGCAGAAGAGAATATTTTCTTTAGATGATCAAAGGTGCAAATTCTACTAACTTTTATGATAACAACATATAAAACTAGTGCTTACGAACTCTAGTGTATTACTTAAAGATAAATAAATGTAGTTAAAGCTTCTAAGGAAAGGAAATTCATATATATAAAAGCATATATTTCAAAAAAATTACTCATTCATATTAAATTTCATAAGCACATTCAGTTGTAAATAAGATGAAAACATAGCAAATATACTAGGAAACATGTCATCTTAGTGTCAAAGTCAAACTAACAGATGCATGAATTAGAATAATTGTCAAATTAGTAAGCATAAAGGAAACCACTAATTGTATAGAAGCATGAGAATCATAAATCATAGAACACACACAATAAATCACTCAAATAAACTCTTGAACTCTTGGCTCTTATGTATTAATTCTTATACCAATTATTTATAATTTACAATGAGGGGGGATACCCCTATATATAGGCCTCAAGACCACCTATACAAGTTCAAGTAGGCTCATGAAAGATGCCCAAATACTACCAAGTGGATAAAATTCTACGCATAATATAATGGAACATTTTAAATTTGAATTTATAGAATATTCCTTATGGTCCTAAAAGAGGTGGTTGAGATTCCTGATATTATTACCTCTATTTCTTATCTACCTCTTCTTTCATCCAAAATTCTATACAAGCTAGGTAATTATGGTCAATTTGGCCTAAGTCCAGGATCATAGGATGGAAAGAATAAAGTGTTTTATAGATTATCCTGCTATGATCCATGAGTACTAGCCTTAGTGCTTCTTCAATGGATTCTCTCTCTAGCCTCTTGTTCGCAAAAGTCACAATGTTCATTACCTTAGTGGCTTTCTTGGCGTTGTCAATGTCCTACTAGAATTTACCAAAAAACACCTTCATCTAAGCCTTGAATTCTTGGTCATCCATGATGGTGGCATTAATTTTGGTCACCCTAGTAGCCATGACATCTTTCAATAAGAGGCCAATCTTGAATTCAATCTTCTCTAAGGATGTAGTTGCATCTTTGACCTGATCCAACCACCTCTTCAATATCCTTATCCTATTCATCAGGATGGTTTATGCAAGAATGATATCCTTAAGTGGAAAAACATTAAGGTCTAAGAAATTATTAATCCTTGCAAATCTAGCTAGGTTTTCCAACTTGGCATCATAGAGTGAAAGTTTTTAGTCAAATTTGATGACCACATTAAACTTTAGGGTCCCATATTCTTGTCTTCTATTCATGACCTTTTATAAGTTAAAGACATTGATGACATGGATTGTATTATTTTATATAAATTTATGCAGTGATTTCTCTTTCAACCTTTTCAACTCTTGCTACATCCCCTTCTTCAAGGCTATTATGGACTCTATCTGGGCTTAGACTATGGACACAAGATCCTCTACATATTCATCCACCTCTCCAAGTCTTGCTTTTCTCTTCCTTGTCAAAGTGAAGAGGTAATCTTAAATTTCATGGGACACCATTGATCTTGATTTTGGTTGATCGACATGCCTTCTAACCACCCTCTTTATTATGCCATTGGTAGTGTCAAATCTCATCCCAATTTGAGGTGCAGAGAGGATCACCTGAGGTCTATCTTGTCTACTTATCTATATAATGTCTTTGACCCATTTTGGGGTATAAGTGTTGGCTTTATTAAAGGTGATTTCATTGAAGGCATTTGGGTGGAGGTAGAGACTAGGGATATAACAATAATTTATAAGTTTGTTGGGTCTATTTTCCTAAGTACATAAAATAGAGATTTTATAGGGCCTATGTTAAGAAAAAATGAAGGAGATTTTGAAGGCACATTCACCTTTGAAATTATAGTGATATTGAGTGGTTTTTTGAAAGGTGAATAGATTTTAAATGGACCTTAATGGCCGTACAGGTGTAGGGGAGATAATAGAAGGTGAGGTACTTGTTATGGTTACCTAGGAAGAGGAAATATTTGTAGTAGCATGACCAATAAAATGGGGGAAAGTTATTCCAAAGGAATTACTAACTTAACTCAAGCTAGTATCAACTGAGGACTAGGTAGAGTTGGTTATATCTATTGGTGATATGAAAGGCAAAGAAGAAGCAATGGTAGGGGAAAATGTAGAAGCAAAAATAGTTATAATTGGGAAAGATGGTAATGGGAAACTACTTATAGTAGGATCCTATTGTGTTCTTTCATCCACTTGAAATATTGGTGGAGGATTTATTTCTCCCCTTAGAGTGGTTTTGGGCTCCTTCATTTTGTAAACCTTTTCAATGTTCCTCCCAACCAGTACCTACACGTTTTCCACAAATAACTTAATGCCTTATTCTAGCTCCTTAAGTTCAATGATAGTAAGGTTAGGCTAATTTGGACTTTGGAGAGTAGCTCTCATTACATTTACAGAGATCAATGTAGGCCCTTTGGATGGGTTTGGTTGGCTACTAAATCCTCCTTGCCTAGAGCTTGGAGGCAGGTCCTAAGTACCTAAAGTGGCAAGAAGTGGGGGTCTACCTAGCCGTTTCCTAATAATAAGAATATTTACTTCTTCCTCCTCTTATTTTCCCTCCTCATAATTAGCATCAAACATGCCCCCATGAGTTGGTGGTGGTTGATGCTTGATCATAACCTCCTTATTCTTCTCTCTATCTAGCCTCATCTCTAGCTCAATATTATTCTTGGATTCATTATTCAGGACCACGTCATCATTCATATCATCCCTATATATCCATTTATAAACCTCTTATTGATTCTTGTACTCCATTACCACATCCTTATTGAATTTGATAATGTTTGTTGCAATGACATCATTGGGGTCATATACCCTGAAGTCATCTTTAGGCAATAGGTATGAGTCCCTATGCCTTTCATCCATAATAATATCATGCCATTTTTTGATCTTAGTCCTCCCCAAATTCTATGAAATATTATGGGGGACTATATTCTTCTTGTTTTTAAATATTCCATCAACTCCATATTTCAATTAATAGGCCATCTCTTCTTCTACTAGTTTAATTGGCACATACCTTGATAATCTAAGAGGAACTACCATCACTCCCTCTACTCTAATTACTATGCAATCTAGGTACAACCAATATCTACTCATATCTCTTAGATTTTTATTGAATTTTATGGGAACTCTTAACATCTCACATTTAGTGATTTATTTTTAAACAACTGGGTATAGTTCTTCTGTAATCACTCTGATGTTGCATTTGAAGTAGTGAATGTGCATTATAGAGAATAACTAGGGCACAACTTCATGTCATTTAAGAGACCATGAATTTTGGCCTAATTGATCCATTGCATAGATAACATCCAGAAAGTAACTCATCATGAAGAATGGGGCACCATTATTTCAAGTATAATTCATTGTATATACTAGGTTGTTGCTAATAATTTCCCCATGTGGTGGAAATTGTTGATCCTCTAGGATTATTTGTAGTAGTGGTAGAGTCCTTATATCCACATAGCCAATGTGTGGGTTACCAAATATTTTGTTTATTTAGGATAGGAAAATTCTAATTCCTTATTTGAGTTGTTGAATAGGAAAGTTCCCTTGGCCATCTTTAAAGACAACTCCAATTGGGTTAGTCACCCTTGATGCCAAGACCCTATTTGGGGAGTGCACCTCATATGAGTTGTTGATGATACCCTGGTTATACTCAATCTATGGTGATGTAATGTCATAATATTTATTAATTATCAACCATATTATGAAATTTATTGGGAACCCTTGGGAAATTAATTTGAGAATCCTATCCACACAGTTTTATCTCCCAAAGATGCTATAAACTAGGTTAGTGTATGGCATGACCTCTTGGCTTAGCCACGGCCTTGTGGAGACTAACTATCATGATGGATAAGATATATAAATATATTTCAATTATATGAGGCATGGTTTCATTTTGATCTACTACCCTAGATACTTCTACATTAAATTGTATGTTGTTGTAATGTAAATCTCTAGATGTTATGGCCTTGGGGATGAATTTGATGTCCTTGAAAACAACTAAAGTAACATAATGTAATAGGAATTCATCTTTACCAAATTAAATTTTATGAATTAGAGTTAAAGGACCTACTTTTTCCATCTATAAAATACTCCTTTTAATAATCAATTTCTTTTGGTATCTTCCTACAACTTTCAATCTTTAATAATGGCAGTATGGAGTGTAATTTGAAAATATCTTGAGATTTATCATACTATGAGAGTGTAAATAACAAAGAGAGAAAATGCATATATATTTTTAAATATAAATATAAATATATTTTATTTTATATCATTTTGAAAGATCACCTTGATTAATACATTGTTGATGGTTATTTTGGTTCATGTTGTATAAATGGCTAGCTTATCAAATTTACATATATTTGAAACAATATTTAAACTATTACTTTTGGTAATTAATTAAACCAAAAATTAAATTTATATTTAATTCACCTTTGATTTTCCATCAATTTTAGATTTAAATCTAAATATTTCCACCTTTTGAAATGTGGCTTCCATTTTAAATCTAGCTAAGGACTTGCACAACCTAAATATGACTAAGTTGCTTAGTCAGATTGAAATTATGATAGGTGGAACCATTTGATTACCTCATAGATATTTTAAATGTAACTTTGTGTGATAATTCATCCATATCATTTCATGTGGAATATTTAAATTTAGAATGAGCTCTCGGGTGGTGCCTTTTAGTTTTTATTAGTCATGAGAGTGTCATACATCACTCTCATAGGCAATGTTATATTTTCTATGTTAGGTGTCACTTTCATAAGTAATCACTACTTTCTTTGCCAGGTGTCTCTCTCAAAAGGACTTTAGACAACTATCAACCAATTGGAATTAATTTTGTGGCTTGGGTAGAGACATACATCCTTTTCAGAGGTGATCTTATGGATCTTGGATAGAAGCAATGTAGGGATGACATATGGCATCATCGCACGAGCCCAGAGGGGACACACATCATTTTTATGGGATTATAGATTTTAGTGGGATACATGGGGGATGTGTCATGTCTTGGATTGAATAGTTTCACTTGTGGGGGATAATATCATGACACATATCCATAGATTTGAATTCTAATAGATAAATTCCTCACAAGCTCTTTAGATGACACCATGTAGCTTTTGGACTCATATATTTTCTCTAGGTGTCTTATATAGGTTCTGATAAATCCATAAGGCATTTCAAATCCTAAAAATATGGACACCTATCATTTCATATTATATTCCAAAATTTGATGTCATTTGAGGTGTCATAAATCATAGATTTAACTAGACTTCCTACAAGGCAAAGCAAGAAACTAAGTTAGCTTTCCTAATATGTCATATTCCATCATAAGCAAATTTAAATAAGTTTTGAAGCAACATTTCAAAAGTAAATGTTTTATACACAAGACAATGGTAGTTAAATAATATCTAATGAATCTTTCTACATTTATGTCCATTAAAAATCCAAATTACACTTCCCTAGAAAATCATGGTGAACCATTTATGGTCAATAATTCATTGTTTGAATAAAACTTGAAGAAAACTTGCAATAATTTAGATATTTATAAGTATTAATATTTATTTAAAAATTAATTATTCACTAAAAGTTTTAGAAACATGATTAATGGTAAATTACATTAAATATATATTTATTCAAATGAGCTAAGACTCTTAGTGTCTTGGGAATTTTAAAAAATTAAGAAAAGAGAGTCCCTGTTTTGGGAATAGGGAAATGTTGATGATCAATAGTACCCATACTTGAATATCCCCTCTTTTTTTACCCCTTAAAAAAACTAATGAACCTGATGAAAACTAACAATTGATTAGACCTATTAATAAAGTCTTAGGCATGAATATTTCATGTGAAGATAAAGTGGAAATTTTGAAACTTGAAGTCTAAGAACCTAGGTCTTTTAAAGACACTATTAGCCCATCAACACTTCAAGAACTCTTCTACCTATCAATACTTAACACAAGTTGAATAGATTGATAACATGAAATTAGGTAAATTAAATTGACTATAGAATATAATGACACTCACACATTCTAAAAATCAACTCTCACAAGGCACATTAACATTCAAATAAGAAGTCTACAACTATTCTTCTATTGATTCAAAGGCATAAGGTATAATTTTGGAATAGATTTGATACAATAAACCAAGGGATAAGAAAAATTATATCAATTCCTCCTTATATATAATTTTCATGATAGATTAAATAAGGATCCAGGCATAAGAGAGGTCATGAATGACACCAAGGTGGCCATATAGTAGTTATAACTGTCATATTTACTCCTTCCATGTTTTGACACTCGTTCAATGACTCCTTTTTGGCATTGAGGTGAGGTGTGAAGCTATAAATTCCATATTTTAATTCATTAAAATAATTACCATGCCAAGAATACCCCATTATTCCATCAAATAATAGTTATAAAGTTCAAATGAGGTGGTAATAGGCCTTCAAGAGGCCTCGAGCAACCTCCTCTTCAATGTGCATGTTGATATAGATTTAAAACTATATCCATTATTTAATAGTGGTATTTAATATGTAATTTTATCACCTAAATGGATATTTAAAAATTTCAAATGGTGTCCCATTAACCTCATAATTTCAATCTACATCCACTAGGACCTTCTACTTGCTAATCAAATAGGCCTCACCTACAAGTTCATCTTTCTACATATTCACTAATTTAATGACTTAGATAAATGATAAATATTATTAAATAATCTAATAAGACTTATATTACTCTTGTATTAACCCTCTACATTAGAATTTAGACCCTTCAAACATTATCCATCTATAACCTATCTACCTTGCATGACTGGGCCATTTACACTAGTTGTACAGACTGGTTGTTTAGGAGTTAGCATAGATACCTACAATTAGACTCATGAATAATTACATATTTTAAGGAGTGAAAAATTATTGAACTAAAATTTCCCATGTTTTATAATTCTTAATTAGTTATTACACCCCATTTCAACTCAAACCCTTACAAATTTGCATTTTTTGGATTTGTTCATACAACCTCCATTCAATCAGGTACCATGGATATGGCATCCTCTAAGTTTAAAACATGTTATAGGTGTTATTCAAGTTATTCCTACTTTTTATTATGAATATTTTACCAAAACTATCTATTCAAGTCCCTATTAGGGTTTTAGAGGGGTTTATGAGTACTTGGGACTCTTAACAATGGCTCATATAGGTTAGTGTGATGTCCCCTACTAATAGGGAATATCGAAAGACACAAAAATCTGATACCAAAGACCAAAGCTCTAATACCACTGTGATATCCCCTCCAAAATAGGAAATATAGCAACACAAAAAACTTTGAACAAGATATAACTTCAGTTGAATAAATTCAGAATGATCACAATAATATAGTCTCTGAATAGCAAATTACAAATCTTATCACTTGTCCTTTTAAACTATTACAATTGTAGTCCTTTCTTATGCATATAAATATGAGATACAGTCTTAAAAACCCTGACTTAGCAAAACTGGAAGTGAAAACTGGAAACTGGAAGCAAAAATTGGATTCTGGAAGGTCTCGGCCTGCTGTGTCGAACACACAGTCGCTGGCATCGGTCGATAAACTGCTGACATCGGTCACTGCAGGTCAGCTTTCTGCCGACGTCGGTCTTCAGTCAACCGATGTCGGTCACTGGAAACCCTCTGTCTGCTGAGGTCGGTTCCTGAGTTGATCTGTACGGACCTGTACAGACTTTGTACAGCCGCCAATTAAGCACGCTTCCCTATTTTCAACCCCTGATCTGAAAATATACATTTATAGCACAGAAGATCTCTAGCTGTATAATTTATTGAATCAAAAAAAGAATAAAGAAATACCTGGAATATCTGTAATAACTTTTGTGTGAAGTTATCTCTCAAACCTGAAATTCTGTGATAACTTCTGGATGAAGCTATCTCACACTTTGGCAATAGATCAGCTGATATTCCACAGCCTCTTAATTGCACACACTGAAGAGGGAACGTTCTCCAATGCAAATGGAATCCTTGAACCCTAGGCTCAGTCTTCATAGAAGAAATTCTCAAAATTAATATCAATAATCTATGCATAATCAATAATGGCCTCCATGTGAAACCCTTATACCCTCAAAAGATATGCTTGCCCTAATTAGGGTTTATTAAATTAGCATTAGGGTTTCTAATTTAAAATTAGACTAAATAATTAATAATTAATAATTAATTATTAATGAGACCAAATAATTAATATTTGATTAAATCAATCAAATATTAATATCTCCCTCAATATACGTCGGATCCTCAAACCGATCGAAGCAGGTGAATTAGGGAGTGATTCCACACATGAACATATCAAAATAAAGGTGTTCCACTGCATGTAAAATATCCCTAAAAAGTAGGAGCTCAGGCCCAATGCATCTGAAATAACCTGAATGAAAACCAAATGTAGAAATTCTGTGAATCAAAGTCAAGCCAAGCTCCATTATGACCCTCTATCCATCCTATTAGCCTACGAAGGTCGTATAATAGGCTAATCATCAAGTCTGTCAATGGCCACGAAAAAGGGGACATGACAATCCACCCCTCCTGAAATTGCTTGTCCCCAAGCAATCTCAGAACAATGAACCACTCGATCCTCCTGGATCCCAAATGTAGTTATGCCCTGCACTGCTGTAAATCAATGTAAGTACCTGCAATATCATCAGATGTAAAACAAAGAGGAACCCATAATCAAATTGGTGAACACAACTCAACCAATCTCTAAAATCACAACTGCCCTGGATGGGTCGATACTGTAGGCTGTGTAATTGGCAACTGCAAATTCCATCTACAAAAGATGGTGTTAATCCATCCCAAAACTGATCCCTCTACAACGGAGGCACAACCAACTGTACCATACTGTCAAATGTGTGAGAAGAATCAATCTGGAGACTCGACTCCACTGGTATCCCAAACTCCTCAAAATTAGGTACTCCTAAGTCTTGAATATGTGTGTGTGCCTCAACCACATGCTCCTCATAAGCAGCTATAGAAACATACTCATCACCCACACTCAGTGTACTAACATCTGAGTACACCTACACACTCTGAATGCAAGCATCAGACTCATCCTCACTGTCTAACTCCTGAGTTAGACTCACCTTAAGACAAAGCTCATCCACAACATCCTCAACTACTCCTGCCTGTGAAGATAATGTAGATAAATCATTACCTGATATCCCTTACTTAGGGGCTCTCTTATCTGCACAAAAGCTCTGATACCACTGTGATGTCCCCTACTAATAGGGAACGGACCTGTACGGACTTTGTACGGCTGCCAATTAAGCACGCTTCCCTGTTTTCAACCCCTGATTTGAAAATATACGTTTCTAGCACAAAAGATCTCTAGCTGTATAATTTATTGAATCAAAACAAGAATAAAGAAATACCTGGAATATCTATAATAACTTCTGTGTGAAGTTATCTCTCAAACCTGAAATTCTATGATAACTTCTGGATGAAGCTATCTCACACTTTGGCAATAGATCAGCTGATATTCCACAGCCTCTTAATTGCACACACTGAAGAGGGAACGTTCTCCAATGCAAATGGAATCCTTAAACCCTAGGCTCAGTCTTCACAGAAGAAATTCTCAAAATCAATATCAATAATCTATGCATAATCAATAATGGCCTCCATGTGAAACCCTTATACCCTCAAAAGATATGCTTTCCCTAATTAGGGTTTCTTAAATTAGCATTAGGGTTTCTAATTTAAAATTAGACTAAATAATTAATAATTAATAATTAATTATTAATGAGACCAAATAATTAATATTTGATTAAATCAATCAAATATTAATATCTCCCTCAATATACGTCGGATCCTCAAACCGATCGAAGCAGGTGAATCAGGGAGTGATTCCGCACATGACCATACCAAAATAAAGGTGTTCCACTGCATGTCAAATATCCCTAAAAAGTAGGAGCTCAGGCCCAATGCGTCTGAAATAACCTGAATGAAAACCAAATGTAGAAATTCTATGAATCAAAGTCAAGCCAAGCTCCATTATGACCCTCTATCCATCCTATTAGCCTACGAAGGTCATATAATAGGCTAATCATCAAGTCTGTCAATGTCCACGAAAAAGGGGACATGACATAAAGTACCTCTCTCATAATCTGATCATCATGAAAATCAAAGCCATCTATGATCCTCATCATTTCACTAATGCAAGAGAGAGCTGCAAGTCTTACCACCTCATCATGATGTCTCAATAATCGGGGCTTCACCAACGAATCAAACGCTGGAAATAACACTGTTTGCATCTCATAGGTATTTGAATGCTCAACCTTGCCTAAATAAGTGTCCAACTCCTACAAAATTTTTAGAGTGTCATCTGCTTGCTGAAATGGATGATCTAATTTCTTCTTTACATTGTGCATGCTTTCTTCCAAATCTTTGACCCCTCTTAGAGCCATACTAATAACTGAATTGAACTTGGAACTACCCAACATGATGGCAAGACATTAGTTCTGATGTGCCCAACAGGATGGTAGGAATTTGGCTCTGATACCACTGTAATATCCCTTACTTAGGGGCTCCTTTTTTCTGCACAAAGCTCTGATACCACTATGATGTCCCCTACTAATAGGGAATATCGAAAGACACAAAAATATGATACCAAAGACCAAAGCTCTGATACCACTGTGATATCCCCTCCAAAATAGGAAATATAGCAACACAAAAAACTTTGAACAAGATATAACTTCAGTTGAATAAATTCAAAATGATCACAATAATATAGTCTCTAAATAGCAAATTACAAATCTTATCACTTGTCCTTTTAAACTATTACAATTTTAGTCCTTTCTTATGCATATAAATATGAGATACAGTCTTAAAAACCCTGACTTAGCAAAACTAGAAGTGAAAACTGGAAACTGGAAGCGAAAATTGGATTCTGGAAGGTCTCGGCCTGCTGTGTCGAACACACAGTCGCTGGCGTCGGTCGATAAACTGCCGACATCGGTCACTGCAGGTCAGCTTTCTGCCGACATCGGTCTTCAGTCGACCGATGTCGGTCACTAGAAACCCTCTGTCTGCCGAGCTCAGTTCCTGAGTTGATTTGTACGGACCTGTACGGACTTTGTACGGCCGCCAATTAAGCACGCTTCCCTGTTTTCAACCCCTGATCTGAAAATATATGTTTCTAGCATAGAAGATCTCTAGCTGTATAATTTATTGAATCAAAACAAGAATAAAGAAATACCTAGAATATCTGTAATAACTTCTGTGTGAAGTTATCTCTCAAACCTGAAATTCTGTGATAACTTCTGGATGAAGCTATCTCACACTTTGGCAATAGATCAGCTGATATTCCATAGCCTCTTAATTGCACACACTGAAGAGGGAACGTTCTCCAATGCAAATGGAATCCTTGAACCCTAGGCTCAGTCTTCACAGAAGAAATTCTCAAAATCAATATCAATAATATATGCATAATCAATAATGGCCTCCATGTGAAACCCTTATACCCTCAAAAGATATGCTTGCCCTAATTAGGGTTTCTTAAATTAGCATTAGGGTTTGTAATTTAAAATTAGACTAAATAATTAATAATTAATAACTAATTATTAATGAGACCAAATAATTAATATTTGATTAAATCAATCAAATATTAATATCTCCCTCAATATACGTCGGATCCTCAAACCGATCGAAGCAAGTGAATCAGGGAGTGATTCTGCACATGACCATACCAAAATAAAGGTGTTCCACTGCATGTCAAATATCCCTAAAAAGTAGGAGCTCAGGCCCAATGCATCTGAAATAACCTGAATGAAAACCAAATGTAGAAATTCTATGAATCAAAGTCAAGCCAAGCTCCATTATGACCCTCTATCCATCCTATTAGCCTACGAAGGTTGTATAATAGGCTAATCATCAAGTCTGTCAATGTCCACGAAAAAGGGGACATGACAGTTAGGGACCAAATCTATGAACCAATTTTACTGTATTCATGTTTATAGACCCCTCTACCTCTATTTAAGTGATTATATTCCCATATAAAGTATCCATATAGTTGTGAGCAATTGAAAATGCTCCTCAAGTAAGACATATGCCTCCTGGGTAGTTATTGAGTGCCTATAGACCAAAAGAGCTAACTGTGGGACTTTTTTGGGATCCAAATTGACCAAAATTATTATAAAAACCATAAGTAGCTCCTCCAAGAATGTCTTAGGTATAATTTATTCTCAAATTTCTCTCTTAAACACTTTTTAGTGACATTATCATAGTGGAGGTGATAAACCAATATTTTTAGACACATGAACCCTAAATTTTGGATCTACCCTTGGGGTTATGAGGTACTCTTGCATTATTTTCATCATAAAGATAACTTCAAAGATATCACAGAGCAGTAACATTGAATTTATTAGGCCATTTGGATTTTATTCATTACATACAAATCTTATTTTAAACATTTGTGTCTATCTACATACATAACCAGTCATGGAGGTTTCTCTAGATGATTGCTACATGGCCATTCAAAAGATTCACAACCCATTATCCATCTTTAACCTCATGATGTACCTAAACACTTCCCATTTCTCTATTTTTAGGCCTATTACATATAGTTTGACATCTACACATGCCAATTATTGAGTTGTCATGATGCTCAAAAGACTTGAGGAGACCTTAAAGATCATTTAAGGGTTAAACAACCTCATCTTGATGTGTTTTGGAGAAAGAAACCGCCATCAGGTCATTTTTAAGGTTTAGGATACCAATTATCTTAATGATGGTTTATAGTGTATAAATGTCCAAACCAAAACCAATTTCCATGAACCTATAGTGAATTT
Source organism: Torreya grandis (assembly GCA_037957365.1). Taxonomy (NCBI): domain Eukaryota; kingdom Viridiplantae; phylum Streptophyta; class Pinopsida; order Cupressales; family Taxaceae; genus Torreya; species Torreya grandis. The sequence continues at coordinate 553,651 of JARHVA010004920.1, forward strand.
ACCTCTTCATCTTCCATCAAGAGCCTAGGGTCCCATGCAGAGGGTGTGTGGAGAGAGGAATAATGAAATGTGGCATTCAAGATCTTTACTACCCAATTTCAATAGGTTATTTTCTTAAGTATCATTTATAAAATTTATCCCCTCCATGCTTGTCATTCCTTCTTAGATTTTTAGTCCATAGGGAGAATTATATTTTTGCAAAGGCTATAGCCTAAGCCTCTTTATGGTGAAGTTTATGAACACTTGAAGTTACACTTCGAGTTGGTTGTGCTGGGGTTATATGGATAGAGAAAGGTTTTGAAACCATTCAAACCTATTCCTTATTTCCATTGACTTGAAACCATCTTATCTAGGCCTAACACACCCTTCCACATCATTCATGGCCATTTACCTTATCATAATATCTTAGAGATGCTTCAATGTGGCAATAGGGTGTATGACCAAGTTTGAGGTCTATGTATGAATATGTTTCCTCCCTTGGAGAGTGTATGAATAACTTTATAATAAGCTTTAGCCTAACCTCAAGGGAATTTAACTATAATATAATATTTTTATTCCCTTGGAGAGTGTATGAATAACTTTACAATAATTCAAATTGTTTTATAACCACCTATGGACTCTAATTTACCTATAATCCCTTGAAAATAAGAGTTCACTCACTATCCATAGAATTGACTATTACAAACAGGGCTAGGTATGATATAAAAAAATGGGTATACCCATTATTTATCTAACCCAAATGGAATCATGGATACCTTTAAATAGTTATAATGATAATTTGTACTAAGTTTAAAGGTCTGACCATGCCTATAGAGACCACAAACTGCTATTTTGTCCAAACTAGTTGTAGGTTGCCTTCAACTCTAAGTGGATATTAATATGAGGGTTCATAGCACCTTTATCCTTTATTTTCTTTAGATTATAATGGTGATATGATTTAAATAATATCTATAAATTCTAGATACACTCTTAGATATCCATTACCAACATCTCTTCCTTTTTATATCTTCCCCTTCTTATGCTTAGGGTTTACAAGATTAGGCTTATTTATCCTCAAGTCTAATGTTTGATGTTATTTTGAATTTTAGATGGATTGATCACTGATATTTTCCCCCTACCTTATTATAATCCATACTTCCTTTTTTATGAGTGTTTCCTCTTACCACAAGCAAGACGTGGTTCTCTATATGTATCAATAATGGTGTAGGCATTCATTCACATAATTAAATGTGTACAGGGGTTTATGAGATAAGTTTTTGAGGGATTAGAGTGTTTGGATCCATTTGAAACTTATAGTTAACTTCTCTCATATACTTATTCATCTCTTATATTTATCCATTCTTTTGAGCAAACCATTTCCTATGCACATGAGTGGTCTACACATAATGCCCTTGGTGTTCTTTACACAATACACTCAGGATGGTACCCTAGAGGTGACCATTGGCTTCTCAATAGGATGCATGACCCATATATACTTATCCTTCATGATCTCATTATTATTTAGGGTTATGAGGGGTATCTAGGTTTGTTTAAATGGTTAAGACTTGGTATGGAGGGTAGATAAGTTGATGGGGATGACTATGGGGTGATATGGGGCTAGAATATGAAAGAAAATGTTAAAACACAATGTAAATGGTAGTGAAAACAACATGAAATGATATAGGTATGGACATGGCATGAACTAAAGTATAAGAACCATTGTAATATACCCACGTGCACCTAAAAGATCCTTATACACATACATATGTAAATATATTTTTTAGAGGTAGAAAAAGGACACATACAATCAAAAGGTGAATCCTAGTAATATTTGAGAAACCTTAACCCTAGCTAAGAAACCTTAATATTTTCTAAACTAATTGTGTAAGTTTTGGAGTCTAAGAGGTGTTTCTTGAGCCTATGAGGCTATCATGGAGATTAAGAGACCTACTCCCAAGGTATGATGATGACATTTTATGAACTCAACACTTAATATCATACTATTCATTGTGTTTGAAAGTTTTGATGGAAAAATTGAATAACCTACAGTGCTCATACATAGTGGACCTTAGATGCATATGAGCCTTTTTTTAAGACACCCTGAGAAGGTAAGAGGTTAATTTGAACAACAAAATTGAGTAAGGAGGGATGTGGAAGCTTGAATCACTCCATCAATATTTCAACATTATCAACTCCTTCTAGTAAGAGCACTCAACACTTAGCTCACTACCTATATTTTCTTATAGACTACAGACTCTTCTAGTTTAGAGGTTTACTGCTTCCACAAGCTCACACTTGTGATAAGAACACTAAAAATTCCATGAGAGGTAATTTTAATACTTGAGGAGATAGGAAACACCATTATTGTATAAAAATAAGTCATAAATTCATTAAAACCATTTTATTCTACTTATCTTGTGTAGACATAGATGATAATCAAATCCCTTAAGTTATTAAGGAATGTTCATACAACTCACGGAATGAATCCAAAAACAAATTCTTAGGAATTAAAGTAAACCAAGTTTACTTCTAGTTAATATCTTTGGTCTCCATTATCTCTCCTTCATATAGTTTTAGCACAAACCTAAAGTTCTATTTAAGCCTACCAATGAACACAAGGGGAAGGTATGTTAGTTTTAAGCTCTCTAAGAACTGAAACAGTCTAGTTTATTTTTCATATGCCACTATTAACCTCCCTTTGTATATCCTTAACTCTACTTGAGTTAGTCCATACTATAGGTATTTGTACCATTCAAACTTCCATCGTTAATGAGGATGATGGAGGGAAAATAAGATTCATGTTATGTTTTGAGGCCTATGGTAGAAAATAGGAAAGATAAAAAGGCATAATTATCATGTGTGGGGCATGTTAGAGAGGATTTAAGCATTGTCCTTGGTATGAAAGGGTCAAATGGTGTATTAAATGCCTTAATAATGTCTTGATGAAGCTCATGGAGTCTATTGAAGGCATTTATAGTGGCTTAATGGCCCATCAAGGTCAAATAAGGTCTCATCATGGTAAAAACTATTGATGTTAGGATACACACATGACCTTAATAAATATTAGCAAATGGATATCACACAAACATATATTAGATACTTTTATGACCTATTAAAGACTTAAATTGGACCCTAAAACACTATCATGATGTACTTGAAATCTTGTAAATGGACATACATTATGTGATTGGGAAATATAAAGGTATTCATTATTATTCATTAGATTGCCTTGTCAACTCACCTCCACCATGGTACCTTTAAATTTTAAAGCTTCATCAAGTTGACCAAGTACCATTATACATGTTCAAACATCATGAAAACATTTGATACAAGTTGAAATAAAGGTAAAAAGGATCAATAAGCATGTTACCACATGAGCAGATAATAATCTTATTTTAACAACCTAATATCATAAGGAAAATAAAAAACATGAGGACTAATGATGGATCAGGACTCTAATACTCTAGGTTGACCCTTTTCTAGGTATGAGACTAGAAATTTTTCAACATTTTTGGTGACTCTGCTAGCTTAACCAACCTACTGGTAAAGAGAACTCATAAATCTTTGGTTTGATTTATGACTAGTAAATGAATCTTAACTACACATAGACTCTACTAAATACCTTATAGACTTTGAGACACAATAAAGAAACAAAAAAAATATATAATGAAAGATGACACACACAACAACAATAAACAACTTAAGATAAGACACCAACAACTAAGCATGTGCAGAAGTATTAGAGGAAGGAGACAAATACTAACTAATAAGTATAAGAGGAACATTATGAGAACTAATAGAAAAACTTGAGGAACATCCCATTGATAGGGATGGAGAGTTCCTCACCAGTCAACATAGATATTTGGAAGGCATTTATTTCTTTACAACTAGTGATAATATAAGGCCCACTCTAAAGACTATCAAACTTTGAGTTATTAACTATCTTAGCATTGTATTTATCCCACTTGAGCATTATATCTCCTTGTTAAAAAGTCTTAGATGAGTTTATTTTATCAAATAAATTATTTAATTAGTGTTTAATATACCAAATGTCATGTAAAACACCATCCCTTATTTCCTCTAACTCTCTCAACTCATTCATTCTTACTTCCATTGCATCATCTTCTAAGAGGTCAAGTTGGTGTGTAAGCTCTAAAAATGATATTTCAATGCAAATGGGTAGTTTTTGTGATCTATGAATTTGACTCAAGAGAGGATGGTTAGTATTGTGTTAGTTATAAAATGAAAACAAAATGAAATAAACACACTAATAACATAACATATCTAGGCCTAGACACTAGGGAGAGCTTAGTTAATAATCATGAATGAAACACACAACTAAAATGAAAAAAAAAATCTTTTACCTTCCTTGGATACTCTAAAATGCTTGTTGTGGTGGCTTTCTTGGTTTTTGCACATGAAGTCCTTGGTAATGGAAGCTTGACAACCTCCATCTCTCCCTGGAACCTTTGGCTTGTGGCTTGGCTTGGCTTGGAATCAATTTGGAATTATAACATGAGTTACTTGAAGCTTCTTGGAACCAATTTTGTATTATAACTTTACACTAATTAAGCTTAGAAATGATGTTGTGAGGCCTCCTATTTATATATTTTTGGATTTGATCAGAATCAACCTTCACTGTCCATCTCAAGATTGAGATGTGTGGTTGAAGATTAATTAAATTTTTGGAATTAAGTTTTTAATTATCTTCATCATGGCATTGGAAGAAGGGGAAATTAAGAGGCATGGAGGGCATCATGGAAGGCATTGATGAGGAATGAAGGGCATGAATCCTGATATTTGTGGCATTTATAGCCTAGGGATGTTTTTCCAAGAAATGAGGTCACTTGATGATATAGATATTTAATATTCATTTCCAAAACAAAGTATTCAACAAGTTTCCATGGAATTTTTGTTTAGGGCTTGATTTGGGTTAATTAAATCTTAAGAATGATTAAGCACATTGTGCACAAATTACCTAAATTGATCAAAATGCCTTATTATTGGTCCTAAATTTTATTGGATTTTGATTGGAAGTCCACATTAGATGCATTGGATGTGTATTCCAATTTAGAATGTTTCCAACAACAAATAATATAGGCACATGTCTTGTGTAAAAGATTTGATAGGAAAGAGTAGTCCAAAGCACGTAGGTGCAAATTTGGTATTTTGACTCAAAATGAATTGATCAAAGTTAGCTAGCCCATAAATTTCATTACCCCATTTAGGGATACCTTGGCCAAAATTGGCACTTGAATATGTTAATTCCACATTTTTAAATAATCTTTAGTTTTTTAGGCCAAATTATGCATTTTGGGTAGAAATTGGTCAAAAGACTGATTGGAAGTTATCAATGGCCAGTTTAAGGTGTTTATACTTTGCCCCTATTTGGGAAGATGTTTAAAACCATAGGCAAAGTAATGTCTTCTCAAAGAATAAGAAACGGACTTTATGCCAAAAAAGAAGATGATGATTGAAGAACAAATCTCCAAATGGTTTTGGGAAGCCGATGATGATGCCCCCTTGAGGGAGTGGTCATCACATTTTTTGATGGATGTTACCTCAAAAATAAAAGAAGAAAGGTGGAATTAACCCATGGTTGAGATTAATCTAAACGAGAAAATGCTTGCATGCATTGATGTAAAAAAGATGATAATTTTCCCAAAGGTGGTTGTAATCAATAATAAAAGTCAAAATAATGATTTACCCATAAGTATTTATAATCATTAAGAGGACCTATATTGGATAAAGATGATTGTGCCCTAGTTAGGGCTAATTCGCAAGCATAACTAAAAGATATAACCTAGAATATAGATTAAAGATGCACAAGCAAAAAATGATGAAAGAGATGAATAAAAGAATAAGATTGATCAATGTGAATGATTCAGTTGTACCTATTAATGAGGAGATGCTCATCCTGATTAACAATGATATAACTAGAATGTTCAAATTAGTTAATATTGATAAAAGTTGGGATGGAAGGATTTGCCAAGGTGCCAAGGTGCCAAGGAGAAAATTCTATGGCTACATTGATTGTAGACCTTTGTGAATCTAATTTTTTTTTCAGCATGTGATGGTAGGTTTCATGATATAACACCATAAATACTTAGCCAAAATATGCATAAATACTGACTCTTGATCTAATAAACACTTGAAAACAATGCCCCAATGATAAAAACCATAATGAGAATGCTGACATATGAATATGGATAGACTCAAGAATAATGTGTGTAAGGAATTACCCAATGAACATGTATAGACTGAGCTAAGGCAATAACGATGAAAGTAAACAAGCAAGTGAATTAAAAAAAAATAGAAAAACAAACAAACAAAGAACTTGAAATAAGCAAACAAATAGAAATCCTAAAAATAAAAGCAAAAGAAAACATCCTAATAAAGACAATGCCCCAATAAGGTAGATCAAGGATAACTGACTAGGCTTAGATAGGACATATATTTTTGGATTTTTGAAATGTTATGAATGTTTTTGAAATTTTGAGGTATCTTAACTTGTTAGAGAATGACAAGATATTTGCTCACAAAATGATGAGAGTGTTTGGCTTAGGTTTCTTACAAAATGATGATAGCTTATGGAAAGGGGGATTGAGGTGACCTCAACATGAATTGAGCATGACCCTACATAGTCCCAAAATGACCTCAAGTCATAGTAATTCCATCCACATAAAAGGTGAGGAAAAACCAACTAGGTCCCAATAAGTTCTCAAATCTAGCAAATAGCTAGTCAAATGAAAATAGTAATGGCAAGGTGATGCAGTAATGCATAATAAATAAGTGTTGCCCCTAGTTTTCCCATAGGTACTTATAACTAAGATAAAATGGCATAGGTTAATGATACTAATTTTCCTATAGGTAATTATAATTAGTAGACAGACTAGTAAGATACTAATTTTCCCATAGGTGGTTATAATCAGGGTCACATAAACAAGCTTAATAAGATGAAAGATATCTTGCCAGATCAACTACCACACTACTTTCATAAACTATCATTGAAACAAAGATTGGATTGATTATTGAAACTTGAATGGAATCCCTCCATAAAAGGCATGAGAAGAACCAAATGAACCAAGATCAAAATAGGATTGGGTAGGATGACTAAAAATAGGCTTTGGTCTAAATAGGAATGGAATGATAGGATGGTATGGTTTTGGTAAGGATAATGATAGTCTAGATAAATTGGATAAAATGGTAAGAGGGTTAACCCCAAGTGGTTGGGTGAATGGTTAGGATCTACAACAATGGTAAATGGATATGCAACAATGGAAAATGGATATGAAATAATGGCAATGGCAATGTGAGATGATATGGTACATGTTTTTTGCCTATGTGTGGTTTTTGATTCTGTTATTCCTGTTAATGAGGAGATGTGCATTCTAATAAATAAATGATACAAATAGAATACTTGATCATGTTAATTCCTAGCCCACACCTTATCAAAATAACTACTCTATCAAGAATGGCCTACATATTTGGTTGCTGAGAATGATTTTGTGATCTTCATTGGTCATTGATTCTAATTCCTTAATGTATTGAGATAAGGTATCTTTTTAGCCTCTACAAAGGAAAGTATGACCATGGATGGTAAATAGGGATAAATAATGGATGGTGGATTTGATTGTGAAATGGAATAGTAGATGATAATGGAATGTGGAATGGTGGAGAAACAAATGAATATCAAGACTTTTAGTCACACGTAATGTTGTTGATGCCAAATTTAACATAATTTTGGTTGTGGCAGGGTTGAAGACTTGTTCTCTCAATAGGACCACCAAAATTTTATATTGTTTGATCTTAAGAGTAGCTACCATCTGATTAGGGTGTAGATTAAAAGCTATTATTATTTGATCTTTGATTTTATCTTCATCAAGCAGTGAAGAACTTTTGTGCTTAGCTATTAGTGTCTCAAAAAGGTTTTCACTAATGAAGTTGTCTTGATTGTCCTATAACACCTTCAAAAATGTTTCACTAAAGAATCTTGAATTTTGACTTTGATTGTCTTCTAGCACTTCTAAAAAAATTTCACTAGAAGATCCTGAGTTTTGACTTTGATTGTCCCCTAGCACCTTTGAAAAGGTTTCACTAGGAGTGTGTTCTTATGCTACATGAATGTTGTCTTGGCCTCCTTGCTCTTCTTCATCTTCTATACCACCATGGATGTAGTTTAACAAAGTGTGATTCTATCAGTCCCAATTGACACTTGTGGGACATGGAATGTCAATAATGTGGCTATTTTGGTTGGTGGTAATGGCCTATGAAATAGTAATGGAATGAGGAGATGTTGCACAATCCTCATAGAAGATACTAGGATAACTTGTATCAAAGCTAAAGTAATCATCTTTAAAAACTATAGAAAGATCACAAATTAATTTAAACTAATCTATAAGACATGAATAATTAATGTTTTAATAGATATGAACATATTCTTCTTCTAAATCTAATTCTGACTCAAGTGTCTCTGAATCTGATGTCATAACTGATGTTGATTCTAATTATGATGCTAAATTTGATGTCAATTTAAAAATATAACCTAAATCTAAATGTAATTAATCATCTGATGGGTACTCTATTATAATGATGTCTTTTTGAATTCTTAGTTTTGGATAAGTGACAGCTTGTGATGACATGATGGGCTCCACAAAAACTAGTTTGTTAAAGTGAGACTCCTCTAGGATGGAAAAAAGGTCAAGAGACAACTCCTTATATACTAACTTGTCAATAGAATGCTATTGAAAAAAAAGCACATGGTTGAGGTAATGATTTGCCCAAAGGTGACTATAATCATTAAGAAGTGACTCAACAAAGACTGGCTCATCAAAGTGAGACTCCTTGACAACTGGTATAAGATCAATAGGCAATTTATCATAGGTTGACTTATCAAAAATGGTTGATTCAACAAAAATATCTTGGATTGGTTGGTTCTCTTGGCCTTAGTTTTTAATGAGTTTTAAAATACTAGTTTTGAACACAGCTTGGTGTTTGAATGATTGGATTGCTTGAGGTTTGGTTGGGATTGGTACTAGATGAGGAATGACTTTTGTTTGGATAATAGTAGGGCCTTAGGGAGCATGATTTATTGCATGATCCAAAGGACAAAGTCATAAGATGGTAATGATAGGGCATTGTAGGGATTTATTTCTTGCACAAGCCAAAGGACTAAGTCCTAGTATGATGATGGGGCATTGTGGAGCTTCATTTTTCATACAAGCCAAAGGACTAGGTCTAGGAATAGGAAAGGTATTCCTTGGATATTGTAGAGCTTGATAGCTCAAATAATCTAAAGGAGGGTTAGGGGTAGTTGATGATTAGATAACAAAATGATTTCATGAAACTTGATTTCTTATACAATAAAAAGCATCCAATTATTCCACATAAACTATATCATCCCAGTCATGAGTTGGATCATAAGATAGTTCTTGATTGTGTTCCATGTACTAATTATAGTAAAGAGGGTATGAATCCATATCCCAAACAATATTATCTATATTTGGGTCTTCAAATTCCTCCTCACAAGCTTGTTCATAACAATCAAGGTCTTGAGTTGGATCGTAATTTACTACATGACTTTGTTCCCATGAATGATTAATACGAGACAAATAAAAATATGTCTCACAAACCATATTAGCATCATTGGGGTCTTGACGAAATTCATAAAAGTCATTTTGTATGACCATTTTGTCATAGTTAGGATTGTAAGTGAATCCACCATAAGTATATTGAGACATTTCCATGTAAATGATGAAAGCTCTAAAACAAAAAGGCTTAGAGTTCTACAAACTTTGAAAAACTATCTAAAGGATAAATGGTTCAAACTTATTCTAACTTGGTCAAAAGGTGGAGATATATCTCTTAGAATGATTTGTGTTAAGACTTGGCATTAAATACCCTAATATCAAATGTCTAATGTCAAATTCCATATGCATAAAAGGTCAAACATCTGAATAAAAACTGTCATGTCAAAGGTCTAGGTCAAATAGGTCTAAACAAGGTCTAAATTAGGAAAGGGAAAAGTTGAGTTACTAGGTTTTTTGTCCAAACATGGAGTCAAAATATAGGCTCAAACAAATATTCATGTGCTAGGACTTTTAGCCAAATGGCATCAAAAGCTAGACTTAAAACAAAAGTTGATGTGATTTGATTTAATCTAACAAGTTTGGAAACAACTTTGACATAGACCTAGCACATGAAATCAAACATAAAAATGACCAATTAGCATAAGGCACAAGACAAAAGGCCCTTTGAAAAAAGGCTTTGTTCTCCCAAATAAAGGCATAAACAATGATCAGGTAGGAATTAAACAAATAAAACCATTAATAGTTTTCAATTTTGGGTAAATGATTAACTAAAGTTATGCAACCCAAAAGAGAAAGATCTATGTATCAGCCCCACGAATTAAATCTTAAACAAAAATTAATCAATGTTTGGATCCAAAATTGACAAGGCTAATTGAAAAATCAACATTGAAAACTAGGATTTTACCAAATAGGCTAGACAAGATCAGATAGCCTGATGGCACAAGACATAGGTCTAAATGGTATACACAAAATGGTTTGAAACAAATGGTTTCTAAAACAAGGTAAACAAGTATTGAAATAAATTGAGCATCCTAACAGCATAATCATACTCACATAATGTGGTAAATGTTATGTTTCAAAGACTTAAAAAAAAGGTTTAAAATGTTTTAACATGATTTGGGTAGCATAACACTACCCTTCACAACTCAAATGCATCGTTTTAACATGAATTATGAAAAAATAAACAAGTATTTAGCCTCAAAACATACCAAGAAAAAATGACCAAAATGCACTAAGTATAATCATCCAAATCCTAGTAAGGGTATGGCAAAATGGGGTTTACTAAACTAGCAAGGTTTCGATCATTCTAGGGGAATCAATTACATAATGACTTTCATGTCAAACAATGCAAAATAAAAGCATGGATTTAAGGTCCATATCACTTGGCTTGTTGAAAAAAGGTCTAGTCCTTTTTGCAACCACTACATCCTAATATTCTCTTAGTGTAGTGTGATGTCCAAAGTGCCACTACATCCCATGTGTAACTCTAAAAGAGTCAAATGAAGTCAATGCTAGGAGATGAAACCCTAGGTTAAAGCTTCCCTAAATAACTTGTGGGAGGTGATTAAGTCCCCCTCACAAGCTAAGATGCATAAATAAATAAATCATGAAAGTATAAATACTTTAGGGTCATTTTCAAGATCACTCAAACTTTAACGAGTTTTTGGGGAGTACTTTAGATAACTTTATTTTTAATCCTTGGACTAGGCTACTTGCAAATAGGAATGGTGATTTTGATTCCAAAGGTTCCCTATAGGCAAAAAATGGAAGAGCATACATGTAACATTCCTCTTTTTGATAAACAAAAATCTAAGTAAGCAACTATTGCAAACAAAAATTAATAAGTGTGTTCAATTTTAAACCCAAATGAAATGTTTGGTGGTGTTCATTTGACCCCTTGGTCTTAGTTGTAAACTTTGAAAAACATTCACCAAAAACATCTAAAATTTCCTTGTTAAACACCAAAACAAAGTTCCTAATCAAATTTTAATCATGCAAAAGTGATTTAAACATCTTTTCAGTAAATATCTTGCTTAGACCCATAACACAATTATTAGCATGTCCTTTAGCTTTGATACTCTTTTGAGTTTGAAATAACAAACTTTGAAAAAGTAAGTCTCAGGTCTATGTTTTGAAAAAAAATAGTGATAGACATGGGTTATTACCATTGGCATTAGTTATGACAAATCGAGATATAACTAATGTCAGTTATGATGATCAACATCAATTACGCCAAGCAACTGATGTCGGTATTTCTGTCGATGTCAATTACTGTGTAAAAACTGTGGCAGCCAAAAATGACAAAATAAAGTTATAAAATCAATTTTTAAGAGTATTAAGATCTCAAATAACTTTTTTAAAGTTGAAAAATGATCTCCTTCATGTGTATGATTCATCTAGTCCCACTGAGTGTGCCATAATGTGATCTAGGAATTGAATCAAGAGAGGATGGTTAGTATTGTGTTAGTTCCAAAATGAAAACAAAATGAAATAAACACACTAATATCATAATATCTCTAGGTATAGACACTAGGGAGAGATTAGTCAATAGTTATGAATGAAATACACAACTAAAATTTAAAATAAAACTCTTTTACCTTCCTTGGATGCTCCAAAATGCTTGTTGTGGTGGCTTGCTCAATTTGTGATCATGAAGTCCTTGGCAATGGAATATTGAAAACTTCCATCTCTCCTTGGCACCTTTGGCTTGTGTCCTAGCTTGGAATCAATTTGGAATTATAACATTAGTTGCTTGAATCTTTTTGGAACCAATCCTACATTATAACTTTTCACTAATTAAGCTTAAAAATGATGTTGTGAGGCCTACTATTTATAGATTTTTGGATTTGATCATAATCAACCTCCACCATCCATCTAAAGATTGAGATGTGTGGTTGAGGATTAATTCAATTTTTATAATTAAGTTTTTAATTATCCTCATCATGGCATTATAATAAGGGGCAATTAAGAGGCATGGAGGGCATCATGGAAGGCATTGATGAGACATGGAGTATATGAATCTTGATATTTGTGGCATTTATGGCCTAGGGTTGTCTTCAAAAAAAATGAGGTCACTTGATGATGTATATATTAAATATTCATTTCCAAAAAAAATTATTCAACAAGTTTCCATGGAATTTTTTATTAGGCCTTGATTTGGGTTAATTAGCTCCTAAGCATTATTAAACACATTGTGCACAAATTACCCAAATTGATCAGAATGCCTTGTTATTGGTCCTAAATTTTAATATATTTGAATTGGAGGTCCACATCAGATGCATTGGATGTGGATTCCCATTTCGAATGTTACAACAAAAAATAATAAAGGCATAAATCTTATGCAAAATATTTGATAAGAAAGAGCAATCCAAAGCATGTAGGTACAAATTTGGCATTTTGACATAAAATGAACTAATCAAAGTTAGCTAGCCCATAAATTTCATTACCCCATTTATGGATACCCTGGATAAAATCAAAACTTGAATATGCAAATTTCACATTTTTTTAATAAGCTTTATTGTTTTTAGACCAAATTGTGCATTTTGGGTGGAAATTTGTCAAAAGCCTGATTGGAGGTTATTAGTGACCAGTTTTAGGTGTCTATAGTTTTGCCTCTCTACCATAAATAAGGAGATAAGGAGAGTGCCCCTTAGACCTCCTAGGTGTGAATCTATCTTCCCATAAGGGATTCTTTAAATTTTTGTTCCAATTTCTTTGAATGTCCTCTATTGTCCTCTCATTGATCCTTATCAAGTTTTTGTTGATGGAATCTACTAGTGCATTGCCATATGGGTAATAGTTGGAGGAAACCTTGAGATATGTGTCATTTCTAATGGTCCAATCACATAATTTAACACTAATGAATGCCAAGGAATTACCTGACATGATAGTTGAGGGAACACCAAACTTGGTCACAAGACTATCATAGAACTCCAAACCTGAGTTCTCATTAGCTTCTTTGAGTGTAGATACCTCCACCCATATTGTAAAGTAGTTAATGAATATTAGATCCCACTTATTCCCATTAATAAAAGAGGGGTGGATCATGCCTATTAATTCTAAGTCCCATTTCATGAAGGGTTATTCAAATTAAATGCGTTGCAAGGGTAAGGTGGTTAATCTTTGCTTATTGATGAACATAACACACTAAGAACACTTCCTAACCCAAGAATGTGAGTCCCTAAATAATGTAGTCAAAAATTAGCCTAATATAATGATATTTTAGGCTATGGTATTAGTTTTAAAGCTACCACATATAGGCCCATCATGAAACTGATCTAACAACCTATAAATCTGACTTCATTCAACACATCTTAAAATCATACCTCTTATATCCTTATTAAATAACATTCCATCCACTAGGATGTAAGGGATGTAATATGTCCTAAATTGTCTTTTTTTGGTCCTATCTAAGCCCATAGGAAATTGTCCTATTTGGAGAAACATTACCACATCATTGGTCTATCTAAGAGGGGTCATGTTTACAACTACCTATTGAAAGTCATAGAATGCCAAGACCACATGTTTCTCTTCTTTAACATGTGTTTCAATATGTTCACAATATGGTCATTCTCCATACATTTTTTCACCTAGCCATCTCTCTTCTCACTTAAGTCTATGTTAAGTATGAACTCGTTTATACTTGGGTGCAATAACATTACAATGACTTTGTTGTTAGACAACTTGTGTCTAAAATTTTTAATCCCTTTCATAATAGAAATGACATGTTTCTCAAAAAATTTATATTTTTATTCACATTCTTCCAATTCTTGACTAAATAAATCAATTTATATTTTTATTTTTATTTATATTTTAATCCCTTTCATTGTAGAAATGGCATCATTTGTGTAGAATGCATACATGCAAAAGTCCTTGTCAAATTCAGGGTTGAGAAGGGTGGGAGCTTGAGATATGAATTGATCTATGGACTCAAAAATTTTATTTCCTTCCTTTCTCCATGTGAAATACTTATGCTTCTTGAGCATATGAGCAAGTGGCTTGACCAACTCTACAAATCCTAGAATAAATCTCCTTATGAAGTTAATCTTTATAAATAAGATCTATAAACCTTTTTTGTGATTTGGAAAGAGTAAGTCTAGGATTTATTCAATCCTCTTAGGGTCAATGAAGAGTCCATCCTTTGACACAACATGTCATAATAGTCTACCATTATGGACTATAAATATAAATTTTAGGGGGTTTAAGGAGACCCCAAACTACCTGCACCTATCAAACACTAACCTCAAGTGTGTCAAATGATCTAAAGTATCCTTTGAAAACATATTAATGTCATCAATATAGATGAGCACCATATCATTAATGATCCCTTGAAAGGAAACATCCATTTCCCTTTATAAATTTGACCTTGCATTAGACATCCTAAAGGGCTTTTTCATGTGTGCATAAGTTCCCCACTTTGTTATGAAGGCAGTCTTGTTTCTATCTTCCTCCCTCACAAATATTTGATTATACCTAGAGTATCCATCAAGAAAATAAATCCTCTAAGATATTTCAAGCTTATGAAGGATGTAATCCATGGATGATAGGGGATAATGGTCTCTCAATGACACTTTGTTAAGGCCTTTAAACTCAACACATAAATTTATCTCCCCATTCTTATTCCTAACATGCACAAGGTTTTACACCCATGAGGAATGTTTAATAGGGAATACGATCATATATTCAATAATTTTTTTCAATTCTCTTTTCATAACCACCTCCATTTTAGGGTTGATGAGTATTTGTTTCTACCTTATTGATTTTACATCATCATCCAACTCTATGGTTTGTTGGGCTAACTTGGGGTAAACTCTTTCAAATCATGGTAATCCCATGAAAATATATCTACAAACTCTTAATAAAAGTGATCCAAAGTCTAGTTTAGAAAAAGGTCCCAAGTTGTGATGAAACCTCTTGCATACAAAAGAGCTCATCAAGAGATTTTTGGCACTTATTTCAAATGACAAAAAAGAGTCCAGATGCCCAAGTTAAAGGCTACTGAAGTTATTTTATGATAGGAAAAATATGGAGGTGTTGAAATGCATGGCAAAATTTGTATGCGACAAGTGGACCAATCACCCATTGACATAAGGTACTCTATTTTTGTACATTTATGAAAAAATTTGCTTTGGTGTTTTGGTTTAGTTTCAGCCTCTGGTCTTTGACAAGTGGTCATATAGATAACCGTGGGCCCTGATATTATCTCGTTTGGGGACCTCAGCGAGGGTAGACACACTTGGTTAAGGAGGGGTGCCTTGGCCTCCATTTCATATTGAAATGTATTTGAATTTTCTTTTAAACCTATATTTTATTCCCATCAGATGCATGTAGGATAATTAAATTATATGTTTTAAATATCTTGGTAATATTTTATAATTACCATTCCCCATCAAGCCACATGGGAGAACCAACACTTTCCATACCACAAAGGCCTTCCAACTACCTTGTCAAGTCAAGCTCAAGAATATATGCCAAGATTGGAGATAACTACCAAAATATGTGCCATGTCTTAGCCCATATAGTTCATGACTTATCTTCCATCTTACCAAGTCATATGCTAAGTTGGAAACCATGCTATGTTTGGTGCCTTGAGCCCACCAAAAGGGGCATCAAGATTTTAAAAGGGAGCCACCAACTTATTAAAATTCACAAAGCCATTTTGATTTTGAAAATGTGGGATTAAAGTGATAGCCTAAGTGCCCAAAAAGGGAGGCTGAAGACTTGAACCTTGCACCTATCATGCAAAACAGATAAGCCTTGACCAACTATGCTATAGGTTGGAAAAAAACTTAAAAGGAATGAACTTTTATTTGAATGGAGGTATTTAGCTGACTACGTATTTTTTTTAAGAGGCTGAGAGCTAGATGGAAGCTTGGAGATAGATAGAAAATGGATTTTGATCCATTATCCAACCTGATACATAGAGAGTAAGCCTTTTTAATTATGTTTTGTAATTGAAAAGAGATGTTAAAGTTATTTTTATTATAAATTAGAGAGACCAATAGTTAAGTGGAGGGACTTATGCACCTTCAGAAGGGGGTTGAAGACTGAGGAAGGATTTTGGGTTGCTAAGCTTAAGTATATAAACAAAGTTAGAGTTTTTGTATAGAGATCAGACCTGAGGGAGTTGTGCAGTGTTTCAAAGAATTGTATCACCTTTTGTTGCAACAATTAATGAAATGGTCCTCACTATTTGGTGGACCTGGAGACGTAGGCAAGAGATGTTAAACTCTATTATCAATGTCATATGGTAATTTGTATTTTAATTGCATATTTCTTCATTCAATTTCTATTTTTTAATTGATCTTGAATACATGAAAAGTTTTATTAATCAACAATTTATGACATTTTAAAAATTAAATTAGTTTAATTAGTGAATGGATTTGAAAAGTATTTCAATAGTTCCAATCCAATTCGATAACCAAGATCACATGAATACCAAATAATTTGCAATTTATTTTGAGTATTTCAAGAATTTGATAAGTTTGAAAAATTTAGTATTTGTAGTTTAAACTTCACTTTGAGTTTATTAGTGTAGTTTATTGATCAAATTAGTATCAGAGTAGTTAGAAAGTAGGGTTAGCTTCTGATTGTGTGATTTGATAGTTGCTTTTAGTTTATTGGTTTTTAGTATTGTGAAATTATGGAATCAGTGTGTTTGTAGGAAACCATGGGCAAGTTGTCACATAAAGCTAAGATGGAAGAGATTGAAAGCATCAATACCTAGATTTAGGATGAGAATACATTCCTAAGATGTAAGATCTTAGCTCTTGAAGAGCAAGTTGCAAGCTTTTAATCAGAGCTTGAATCTAAGGATGAGCTCTTGATCAAATTACAGTGTGGTGAAATAAAGAAGGCAATACCTTCTACTTCACATGCAGAGACTATGAGTAAGTGCACTGTAAGTTATTCACCAAGTAATTCATCTTCTTCTTTCCACTCAAATTTAGATTCAAGTAATGATGTTTTTGGTAGTTATGAAAAACACACTAAAGGCATAGGATCCAAATTATTGATGAAAATGGGATTTAATAGAAGGGATCTTTGTTGAAATGGCCAAGGAATTACTAACCCAATATAGGTAGAGTATAGATCTTCTCATGCAGGTTTGGGTTACACTAGTGATTAGGTGGATATTGGAGAAAATTCCTCTATGGCTAAAGGAAGACAAGATTATGATAGCAAAGGTCTGAGGCCACTAGTAGAGCATGTGCAGTGTAAGAGAATAGGTAGAAGAGGTATTGAGATTCCACCTCCTAGTTCATACACTAGAGTTAGCACTAAATCTTCTAATCCACTTTTTATGTTTAAGAAATTTGGATTTAACATTTAAAAGATGATGCAATCATTTCCTTGCACTTTTTATGGGATGCATAACCACAGTGCTGCATTTTGTTGGAAGAGGCACGTGTTTCTACTTGTTTTTGTGCTTTTACATTCAAGAGAAGAAAGAAACTATAGATAATGGTCAGGGGTTAGATGATACCCGGATTAACTTATGCACCGTATCCAGACATTGTAGGAGCTCCTCTTTGGCTGTGGAGGGAGACACCTATAAGAAGAAAGAGACTCAAACACATAAAAATGTTAGATTAATATAAAGTGGACTGCCAAACAACGCTCGGTCTCGAAAGCGTATAGCTCCATGAGGGATGATAGTCCACTATTTATAAGTAAAAGTGCCATAAATAAAGAAATGACAAATGACTAACAAAGAGGGAAATAGATAGTGTGTACTTGTTTCTTTGCAGTCTATATGTCACAGTTGCCAACATCGATAGTCCTACCGACATCAGTTGGTAAAGTTGCTGATGTCAGTTATATTACTGATGTCGGTAGGGGCAATGGGCCTTGGACAGGTTTTTGGTTGATGTCTTTGGTTGACAGAGGAGTCTGGGAGGTCTATGGGAGTTTAATAGTTTGTGCAGGATTGTAGGGTAGTGAATATGGTATGGGGAAGGGCCCAGGTAGAGGATAGGGGTGGAAAGAGAATAAGAATGAGAGGAAGGCTTTTCAGCCTCTCTGGGAAGAAAGTTGGGTTGTCTATCAATAGTAATCAAGAATATTTAATGGAAACTAATTACCAATGCCTTCTAAAATATTAAAATGAAATAGAAGAATACTTAGCTCTGTTTGGATGGAGAACCAAGAGTGTCAGGATGCTTGTCCCTGATGCGACTGATGTAGGAGACTTCGTACAACCTTCTAATCCAATGTCTAGAGTGAATTCTATAGAGTTTCTTAGCCTGAAGAGTGATGATAGAATCCTAATGCCTCATCCCAAAGCCTGCATTTGATATGCAAAGAGTCGAAGAGTAAGAGAATTCAGATTTCAGCTACAGTCAAGGTTAGAATTTAGTTTTAAGTAACTGATGTCGATGATCCCACCAGCATCGATGGACTGTTGACCGACGTCGGCAGCTAGAGAATGGAAAAAAGGCTATTTTTAGCTTTTTGCCCATTCCTCCATCTGCCAAGTTTAGTTTTCATTGGTGAACGGTCCAAAGGCGGGTTTAATAGGTGCGAGAGTTAGTGAGAGATTTGAAATAGGTCTTAGGTAATTATGATTTGGAGGACTTAGTCATAGGGTGATAAATGGTCTAAGGGTGAGGTATCCAAGGTGAGGTGTCTAGGGTGATGTCATTAATTTAAAATAAGTAATTTATTTTAAATTAATAAAGTGTGCAAGGGACCAAGGGGAGTCGACACAATTTTGGTGTCTACATTTTCCCCTTTTTGTCTTATTGGTTATTATGACAAACTACAAGACAAAAATAGGAGTAAGTTGCCCTAGGTATGGGATAAGGTGTAGGTTGCCCCAAGTATGGGATGAGGTATTTCCCCTCAAAGCAGGAGTTGAGGGAAGGTGACCTGATATCAGGTGCCAATTTGATAGGCAGTGGATGGGTATGGTGAAGTTAGAGTGTGAATGCTGCAATAGTTAAATTGTGCGTATACCACTTCATATGATAGGTAGGTCAAATTGTCATAGGAAGGTTGAAGAGTGCTAAAATTGAAGTAACTAGGCCTCAGCTTTTAGTCATAGCTGATTGGGTTATTCGATCTAAGTTGTAGTTCCAATTGGTCATCGTGTTCCAAGTATCTTAGGCTCAGGAAGTGCTCTTGGAAAACATGAAAAATGTCACAAATATTGGGGATCAACTTGAGTGTGAGCCATCAATAGGTGTGAGGGTCATAGTGTGGGTTGCGTATAATTTGCTAACTATTCGTGAGGTAGCATATATGCAATCAAAACAACCAAGGCAAAGTTGTCTCGAAAGTGGTCATGGTCTGAGGAGATAGTTGTGATCTCCAAGGTCTTTGGTCGAGTCAGGCTAAGATATGAGTCATCTCAAGGGATGTGTGTTGTGGTCAGGGAGATGTGTGTGATCTTTGATGTGCCCCATGATAAGTTTAGGTAACTCATTCAGTATCAGGGCTGATTTTTTGGTCATGATTTTGGGTTGGTATAGATAGTTGGTCCATTAGATGGACAGATGAAGGAATGGCCGAGCTAACCTTAGAAGACCCCATGTCAATTGAGTGCATATTACATAGCCCCTATTTGAAGGGCCTCAGGCCAATGTAGTTCTCTCAAAAGGGAAGAATAAAGTCGATTATGGATTGGGTTTGACTAGGTTAAGTCATGGTTAAAGGTGAAATGGTTTGTCCATCAGGTAGATGAACAACGAATGGCTAACGTCATTAGGGAGATGAATGGGCAAATGGATGAGCTAACCCCAAAAGAGTCTGTGTCAACTGAGTGCTACCTACATAGCCCCTATTTCAAGGGCCTCAGGCCAATGTAGTTCTCCCCAAAAGGGAAGATAGAGTCAAAGAGGTCGATAATTGGTTTGGTCATGTTAATGGTTTAGCACTTCCCATGCTTGAAATGATGAGTGTATGATGATGTTACAACCTTTTCCATATTATGTGATGGTGTATTCTGTAACATAGGTTATGTGGTGTTTTATCCCTAGAAATTTTCCATATTGGTGATGGATGTATGCTAAAAATGAAATGAATGTATTTATGCTTCAACACTTTTCATATTGATGATGATATATGCTTGACATAAATTGTGTTTGGTTGTTAGTTTCCATGTGTATTGTTTTCCATAGAAACTAATGTGAATGGGCTATGATAATTTATATAACACAAATTGATATTTGCATTAAATAAATCATGAGGTTGTGTTAATGATTAGAAAATGTTTTGGTTTGGTTTGGTTTGGTTTGGTTTAGAAAATGATTTGGTTGTATGTGACAAAGGTATGTAAGAAGTGAAAGATGTTTTTTCCCTTTCATTGACAAGGACCATAATGGTAGCATAGATAGGGTTGGTGCAAACAAAAGCCCCGTTCATGTATTACATCATTGACCATTGTTTGTGTTAGAGAAGTATTCAAATCACTTGATGTTAAGTGAGCTCAAAATCCCTTGGGTATGTTGGGGTAATAGGTTTGATTATGTGAGATGTGAGGATAGCGTAACCATTTTTAGCAAGAATAACTTTTCCCCTTTTATAGGTGACCCTGAGAATGACTATAGGCAAGTCCATGACTTAATAGTCTATCAATCAATTTTATTTTATTTTATTTTATTTTTATTTTTTTTGGTAGACTGATCAATGCGGGAAGTCTACTTATGGATGTTGTTGTGTTGATTTGTGGTCATATGGTGCTATTATGTAGTAAAATTTAGGCATAGCCATCCTTCAAGGGAGTGGTCTATGTTCTGCTTTGTATGTGTGATGTCTTTAAATAGCTGTCCTTCAAGGGAGCAGTCTACTAATTACAGCAATGATGTAGCTGTCCATTAAGGGAGCAGTCTACACGTATAGTTTATGACCTTTTGTTAGGCATCCCAATTTTATATGTTTTATTGACTAAAGTTTTAGTCATGGACTAGACTATAGAGGTTTATGGGTTTCCCTTTTAGTAGGACAAAGTATGAATGCAAAAAGGATTAACTAATGTTTATGGTGAATAGGAATGAGGATGACAGGGGTTACTCAAGAGATGAGCTCAAGTTAAATATCAAGTGAATGATTACTTGATTAACAGTAGAATGGTCATAGATGTAAGGCATTAAGGGGCTCAGGTTTTGGCTGGCCTTCAAGAGAAGACAGATGATAAGTCCCTGATCCATACTTGTGTGTTATGATATAAGGTTTGAGCCAATTAGGAGCAAACTTGCCTCATTTACTTCTTTCCATATTGGTCACGTGTTGGTTTTCTTTAAGGATGAGATCCCTGATTTTGAAATCTCGCTCTTTCAAATTTTTGTTACAGGCACATTTGATTCAAATTTGGTAGATATGAAGATGATTAAGAGCAGCAAGATGACATTCATCAAGTAACTCGAGTTGAGCTAATCGATCTTGATGAAAGTCATCGTTAGAAAGTATGTCATGCAAAGAGATGCATAGAGATGGTATTTGTACTTTAAGAGGCAAGACAACCTCAGTTCCATACATTAAAGAGAAAGGTGTAACACCCATAGGGGTTTGAATGCTAGTGCGGTAGGCCCACAAAGCAAAGGGAATGTGAATGTGCCAATCCCTTCCAGTGTTGTTGACCACCTTCATTAGGATTTTGGTTAAGATTTTGTTATAAGCCTTTGCCTATCTATTGGCTTGTGAGTAATAAAGTGAGGAAAAGCTGAGTTTGATGCCAAAAGAGTTGCAAAGTTTTTGGATGGTTTTGTTTTTGAAAGATTTGCCATTATCGGTGATGATTTTGTGGGGTACACCGAAACGATAGATGATGTTGTTATTGATGAAGTCGATGATTTTATCAGCTTTATTAGAGATGAGTGGAACAAATTCCACCCATTTAGTGAAATATTCAGTCGCGGTGATAATAGATTGATGTCAGAGAGATGAATGAGGGTTAATCTTGCCGATTAGGTCTAAGCCCCATTGTGAAAAGGGCCAAAAATCCTTAGCAACTTATAAAGCATGGTTAGGGACATGAAGTAACTTAGTGTGTTTCTGGCATTTGATACAATCCTGAATATAGTCACTGCAGTCTTGGTGAAGAGTGGGCCAATAATAGCCCAAGTGAAGGATGCATTTTGCAACTGAGTTACCACTGAAATGTCCTCTACAAATCCCATCATGAACTTGTTTAATGGCATGAGATGTTTCAATGGAGGTTAGACATCAAACAAGGAGGCCATCAAAACCTCTTTTGTAGAGAAGACCCCCTAGCATGGTATATCGATTAGTACTCTTGATAAAAGCCCACTGTGTATTGCTAGAGAGATCAGGAGGAATGATAGAAAAAGTTAAGTAGTCAACAAGTTGTTTATACCAAACATTGTGTGGACTAGAGTCAATATTGCTGACAAAGTTGATCTCAGTGGAAATATATGAAGGCAATGCCAAATGATGTATCGTGACATAAATTCTTGAAGAAGAAGATGAAGATGGTATGCCTGAGGTGAGAGAGGCCATAGTGTCGGCAAACTTATTCATAGAGCGAGGAATAATTTGCAAGAGATAATGGTCGAAAGACTCTAGTAATGTGTCAACACGGTGTTTATACCATTGCAAAACTTTGTTTTTGCAAAGGTATGAACCGTTAATCTGATTAACGACTAGTTTTGAGTCACCAAAGATGTTGATTGTCTTGGTGCCTAAGAAAAGGGTAGTTTGAAGCCCCAAAACTAAGGCTTCATATTCAGCCATGTTATTGGTGCATTCGAAGTCAAGTTTAAAAGATAAAGGCATGGGCTCACCATCATGAGGGATGAGAATGACCCCACACCCCCACCAAGTTGACATTTGGATATCCATTAAATAACATTGTCATTTGATAGAAGATGTCATCAGTGGAAAGTGTGGTGATAGATTCGTCAGGGAATTCACAATGAGAAGGTTGGTTGTCAGGTAGAGGGGCATCTTCTAGTTGGTCAGTGATTGTTTTCCCCTTTATAGACTTTTTTTGAATGAATTCTAAATCAAACTTAGCAAGAAGCATGAGCCAATGAGCCATACGTTGGTTTTGGTATGGCTTAGAATGCATGTATTTGAGAGGGTCGGTGTGGGTGATGACGTAAGTTTTGTGGTTGAGGAGATAATGACAAAGTTTGGAGGTGGTAAAGACTAATGCCAAGCAAAGTTTTTCGATATGAGTATACCAAGTTTCATAGTCAATGAGTGTTCAGTTTATATAATAGACCACCTTCTCCCGATGTTGTTCATCTTGATGCACGATCATGGCACCTAAAGAATGATTTGTTGCTGAGATGTAAAGATAGAAAGGTTGGTCATCTTTAGGTGGAATAAGGACTGGTGGAGAGAAAAGATAACGCTTAAGAGCCTCAAAAGCCTCTTGGCAATCCTTAACCCAATTAAAGGAGACATCCTTCTTGAGGAGGTGATGAAAGGGTTGACATCGGTCAAAAAGCTGCGAGATGAAGTAAAGAATAGATTGAAGCTTCCCTTGTAGGCTGCGAAGTTGCTTTAGATTGAAAGGTGGCAACATCTCGAGTATAGCTCAAATCTTAGTGGGATCAATCTCAATGCCACGAAGAGAAATGATGAAGCCTAAAAGCTTCCCTGAGAGAACCCCAAAGACACATTTCTTGGGGTTTAGTCAAACGTTGTATTGGAGGAGGCGAGTGAATATGATTTTGAGAATAGTTAAATGGTCATGGCAGAGTTTGGATTTCCCAAGTAGGTCATCCACATAGTCCTCCATGATTTTGTGGAGGAGATCATGAAAGATATAAGTCATGGTGCATTAATATGTGGCACCTGCATTTTTAAGACCAAAAGGCATGACCCTATAGCAAAATGTCTCCCATGGGGTGATAAAGGTTCTTTTATGTTGATCTTCTGGTGTAATCAAGATTTGATTATATCCTGAAAACTCATCCATGAGTGATAGCATCTCATGACCGGCGGTAAGATCAACAAGTTGGTCGATGTTAGGTAAAGGAAAGTTGTCTTTTGGGCAAGCTAGGTTGAGATCCTGATAATCGATACAAATTTGGATTCCCCCAGTCACTTTTGTGACAAGGATGATATTTGACACCCATTGCGGATAATCAATGGGTTGCATAAATGAGACGGAGAGAAGATGTTAAAGCTCCTCTTTGACAAGGAGTGCAATGTGAGGATGCATTTTGTGAAGCTTTTGCCTGACAGGATTACCTCTAGGTTTGTGATGATGTTATGAATGACAATGTTAGGGTCGATGTCGGGCATATCACTATAGGTCCAAGCAAAGGCTTTGCTATGATTTGTAAGGAATTTTGTATAGTCGATTTGTTCCTGGGCAACCAAAGATTGACCAATATTTAAGATGTGAGGAACATCAAAAGATGGTAGGTTAATGTCAATGGTTGATTCATTCAACATAACCTGCATTTCTAAAGGAAGTGATCATTGAATGAAAGAATCATCCACACCCATGTAGGTGAGTATGGAATCATCATCCACACATTAGATGGTGTTGATAGTAGAAGATTCATCGTCTATCATGTCTAGATAGATGAGAGAAGGAGACCTTGATACCCCACCTAGTTGATAGGTCAGGGGTTCTAAGTGAATGATGTTTATGTAAAAAAAACTAGGAGGAATGGAGACTACTGAATCCATAGGTGAGGATGGAGGAACAGGCAAAGCCGGAGGAGATTATTCTATAATAGTTTTGTGACGAGGATTTTTAGAGGCTTTATTAGGCTTTTCAAATCCCAGACCATGTCATTTCTTTGCATTTTTTATGGCCTCATTGTTTAGAGGCTCAACGGGATGGTAGGAACCTTGTTCATAGTGCCCAAAGCCAAAACCCTTCCATGCACACCTATGAAGATAGGTGTGTGCAAAGCTAGGGTTATCGAGAAAGGAGAAATTGAAAGTGAATAGTTGGGGTGATGAAAGAGGATTTTCATCAGTAGGAGCTCGATCTAGCCCTCCATAGATGAGATTTGTTTGAAGAGTAGGAGGACCATATGGAATGACCATTTCGATGTGATGGTCATAATTTGGGTTGTGATGAAGTTGTCCATATTCTTGAGGAGTTTGGAACATGTCTAGAGTAAGCAAACGATACTCCCCAAGTGAAAGCTACTAGAAGGTATCTTCCATGGGATCTTTTATAGTCACTTGAGAAGGAGGAGTAGGTGCAACTAACATTTGTGAACTTGTTGATGCTTCTGCAGATGGAGGTGGCATTTGGGTCAATGTTTTTAGAGGTATGAGAACATCATTGGGTTGATAAGTTGTGTTACATGTTTTGAAAGGAGAAGGGTCAGTAGGAATGACGTGAACCTATCC
Organism: Torreya grandis; assembly: GCA_037957365.1. Classification (NCBI taxonomy): domain Eukaryota; kingdom Viridiplantae; phylum Streptophyta; class Pinopsida; order Cupressales; family Taxaceae; genus Torreya; species Torreya grandis. Next base: position 579,507 of record JARHVA010004920.1, read on the forward strand.
CCCATGTTCAAATTTGACACAATGATGTAGTGTCAAAGGGACACAAGTCATGGCATGAATCCAAGGTCACCCCAACAACATGTTGTATTGGAAATCCCCCTTAATGATGTAGAAAAGTTTTGGGACTATTCGTGGGCCAACACAAATATGCAAGATGACGGTGCCAAATGTAGTGGTGGTGGAATCATTAAAAGATCGAAGAATTGCATCAATTTTGGACATGCAATTATTTGGGAGGGCTAATTGGTCATACACATTGGTGGAGATGATATTGGTACTAGCACTCCCATCAATCATAACCCACTTGACGTGAGTTTGATCAACATAGGCTATGATGAAAAGGGCAGCATCCTGATCTTCCAGATTAGAGGTAGGAATTTCAAAATCACTAAAGGTAATGGAGGCGATGGTGGGTGATGATTGGACTAAGGTAGCTAATGGTTGAGGGTCTTCAGGTTGAACCTCTACCACCTATAAAGCTTGGTGATGTTGAGGAGAGCTTTGAATGAGGTCATACAAAGACATCTTCACAGGGGTTTGGTGAAGTTGTTTCACCATTGAGTCATGAATTACCTCTGAAGATGTTTGTTGGGAGGTGCCCAAGATTGAAATATTGGGTTTCAGTGGTTGAGAAGGTTTGAAAAATGGGTATGTCTAAGGGATAGAAACCTTCTCTTTTCCTTTATCCTTTAAAATTTGTGACTTAGCGCCCACATGAATGGTGTTAATTTTGAATAAAGGAGGAGAAGGTGGTGAAGGGACCATAGTCTGATGATGGGATACTAATGAAGGTGAGGAGGTTTGAGAGGCATAGGAAGGTGTCGAAGGTTTTTCAAAAGAATCTTCAACAAGAAGGGTGTCTTTTTCCATGTATTGGTGAATGACAACCTTAAGGGCACAATAATTTTTAGTGTCATGCCCAGGGGTGCGATGATATAGGCAAATTTGAGTGTCATTGAACCATGATGGTTTTGATCCAAAAGGTTAAAATAGTTTAATAGGTGGGAGAGTGATGCTAGAGTATTGTAACAATCAAAATAGCAATAAAGCATATGAACCTACAAATGGGTCTACACTTGTTGTTGCAGTGGAGGTTGACAACTTTTGTTTTGTAGGAGTTATTGAGGGAGTTTTTTGTACCACTTTTTTAGTTGTGGTGTAACCACTCATGTAGATGGCACTTTTTTGGTAAGAGGTGCCGAGTTTTTTAGTGGAGGAATATTTTTTGATGGGTAAAGGTAGTAGGGGAGGTAATTTATTTTTGTTAGGTGTTGGAGTAGGAAGTACTCCTATTAAGGTAGAAGGGTGTGGGCCCAAAATAGAAGGCAATGATGATGGTGGGGGAGGAGTTCTCCAACGTGGTTTAGTAGCCTTCTTTAATACATTGTGATGACCACTACTATGGGGGGTAAGGTTCAAATCTACCTTCACTTGTGGGTGAGTGAGATTTGGTACGGAGCGAACACCAAGAGATTTAACCTATTTCGATATGGTAGTTACTTGTGAGGGTTGAGGTTCAGATGTGGACAGTTGAGTGATCTTTGTCAGCAACTTTAGGATAATTTGCCATAAAAAGGTTGACAGTATGAGATGGAGTGGGATACGTAAGATAAGGAGCTTTAAGTCACTCCCACAATGCCTCATGTCCTAAGTTCCTCGAATGGAGAAATCCTAAGTTCTCAGCCAATCAAGAGAATGGTTTAGAAGATGTTACACGAGGCTTTATGATTGGTTATTTAGAAGATGTGGATGGTTGTGAGACTAGAAACATGTTAGATGCAGTGATTTTGGGCCAAAGGCATGAGAGAGCCATTACTGGATTGTCTTCTATCGAAGTATGTGAAGAGACAATTTCTTCTCTTGGTGGAGAAGGAATTGGAGAATGTGACTCCTCAAGAGGATAGAGGGTAGGGATGATTGTAGCTTCTACTTGTGGTCAAAGAGTGGGAAAAGTATGATCCTCCATAGGTAATAGGAAGGATGAGGGCAGGGCTAATGGTGTTGGTATTGTCAAGGCATCCTCCAATATAAGAGAGGTCAATGCAGATTCTTCTATGTGTGAGAGGGTTATGGATGGAGGACTAATAAGAGAAGAAGGTTCTTCTACTCATGGAGGAGAAATAGGTTAGTTATCCTCTTCAGACTACGGAAGAGGTTGGTTAGGTATAAAAGGAGAAACCATGTCGACCGTGCATATATTACGCTCTTGGGAGTCATCAGCCATGGTCTGTACATTTTTTTGACTAGGGAGATGGTTAGGGAATGGTTGTCTAAAGATGTCTATGTTTTGGTTAGGTGGCGTGTTTGGGTTATCCAAGACAAGATCCCCCTTATCTAACATATCTTGAATAACGTTCTTGAGAGTTTTGCAATTGTCTGTGTCATGACCTTTGACACGATGATAATTACAGAAGTCATTCTCCCTAACCATGTTGGGATGGCTCCTGAGGGATCAAATTGAGGTGGTGGTCAAATTTGAGGGAGGTTAAGGACTCCCTGCTTTACTAGTTTATCCAACATGCAAGCGTATGATTCTCCTATTGGAGTATATTGACATTATACATATCATTATTGGAATTAACATGTAATGCTTTGTGATGTAGAGGGTTCGGATTGGTTAGTTATGGTAGAAGAAGATGATCTAAGTACCACATCATTTGTCGATCCCTTGGATTTGGAATTGGAAGAAGAAGATTTGGATGAAGGGTCATTTTATTTTGCATTAGTATTTTTACTACGCAATTTTACTTTGTTTTCTTTGACAGCATGGAGTTCAAGCTTCCTAGCCATGGTGAAAGCTTTGTCAAATGTATGAAATGTTTGGACCTACAAAGTAGATGAGATGTGTCTGGTACATGCTTGTGAAAAGAGCTTAATGAGCTCAGGTTGAGGTAAAGAAAAGAAGAGTTGGTTGATTAAACTTCTCCATCGAGTAATGAAATCAGCTATTGATTCATCGTTGAATTGTCTAATAGAATATAGGTCTGTGATGGAGACCTTTTTAGTGATGTTGATTGAAAAGTGGTCAAGAAATAGTTGAGCTAGTTGAATGAAGGTAAAAAGAGAATGACTGGTAATAGAACTATACCAATCAAGGGCAGTGCCAGAAAGTGACATGGGGAATGTGCGAAGTAACAACTCATCATCATGTGCTATAAGGTAGCAAGCGTGTCTAAATGCTCATAGATTTGTTGTGGGTCCTCTTTACTTTGAAAATGAGTAAATTTTAGGAGTTCCCACTAACTAGGATATGGTCGAATAGGGACCAAAGGATGGATAGGTTCATTACATATTTGTTCATATGAAAGGACATTCTTTGATCCTAAAATAGATGTCTCAAGGTTGGACATCTTATCCATTAGCATCTTGATTAGATCAGTTGATGGATTGGCAGGAGGGGCACCCCCTAGATTGTAGGGTACCTAGAAGATGTTGGGAGGGGCATATGACATGCTAGGTTGCATTTTTATTGGTGCAACACATTGGTAATTCATCATAGGGACCGATATTGAGGTCAAGGGGACTTATGCCATGGAGTTGGGGGGCACAAATTGACTAGGTGCCGCCAAAGTAGGTTGGATGGTGGCAACACTAGTTAGAGGATAGATAGTTACTCTTGTATTAATGGGTGTAAGAGTGGGTGGGATAGAAACTAGAAATTTTTGAAAAGGTGTTGAACTTATTCGAATTGTTGGTGGTTGAGGGGGTATGGAAACCCCAATGGAGGTAGGTCCATAAATGGAAGGGGAGGCCAACTCTTGAACGTTGGTGATGGTTGGGTCATTAGTTGAGGCAATGGCTTGAGTAACCATGGGTTGAGTAACAGAGGCTGTTGATATATTTGTCATTTCAACTAAGGAAGTTGGCATCCCAAGAATAGGGTTACTTGAATGATCTCGCATTTGGCTTCTCATGAGATAGTGTTGGAGAGCCTTGACGTCAAGGTCAGGGAATCTCTCAAAGTATTGTTCCCCTACAGGAACAATATGTGGGTGATTTGAAGTAGGAATATGCTCAATATCTAAAGGATACTCCATTAGAGGACTTGTTATGGAGGGCGAAGTTGAAAGTGGTTGTTGCTTTGCGTGGTCAAGAAGAGTTTTAGCTTGACTACGTTTCAAAACCATTCAAGGTAAAATGTGTTCAGGTTCTAAAAAATATATGTTTCAGTCTCAAAATTTTGGAATGTGTGTTTGACAGCCAAAAAGTCAGGTTTTGAGCTTGTTATTTTGAAAGAAATATTTTTGACAATGACCGACGTCAGTTAAGTAATTGATGTCAATTATGAAGAGTTGCTGAGGTCGGTGGTATAACTGATGTCAGTGAGATGAGTTGTCGATGTCGGTGGAAAAACCAATGTCAGTGTCTGTGTATTTCTAGAAACATAGAAAATTGATATTTTTGAAAAAAAGAGAAATTTTGAGTTGTTTTTGGATCTCAGAATGCGACCTCACTAGCTCAAAAAATCAGATACAATCAGAAAAATAGATGATGTCAAGCAACCTCTAAATGTTAAATTCCTAAGAATAAATTTTAGAGTTGTGGTGGCTTATGCCTTAGAAGAATATGTTTGGGAATTGGGCTTTTAGAATGGGTCCTAAAAAGGTAGTCTATGGATGGTTTCGGGTTATGTTTTGGTGCTCAAAGATCTGTATTAGGTTCTGTATGTGGCCTAGTGTTAGGAGCTTGCTCCCCTCACTTCACGAGCCCAGAGCCAAGTTGGGTTGCTTAGCCAATATATACTTCGCCTATAGTTTATACTCTGCCATAGAATAGAGTGGGTCCTCCCCTTGGTAGTGAATTCCAAGTGGGATTGCCAGGAAGGGTAAGTTATCCACTAGGTGATGAAATCCTAGTTGGGCCTTATCTCAGGTATGTTTAGATGTTTAATTTGATGTGCTTTTGATCTGGTTGTGTAACATATGTGCACTATGATTTATTCATAATGCATTTTAATTACTAGATGAGCTAAATATGCATTCAAGCAGGAATGAAATGCAATTATTTTTTAACCCAAATTGAAATGTTTTGTTCAGATGCAAACAATGGTGAAGAGGTTTAAGAGCATGAATTTTCACTACTCTAAGATACAAGCAAGAAATGATAAGAAGAAAAAGAAAAAGTTATTTTTAACTTGTGCTAATGGTTTCTTTTCGAAATAAAGAGATAGAAGAAGGAGGTACAAGAAGAAAGTATTTTCCTAATGCATCTATATGAAAGTTTGATTTTTAGAAGAAATGAACCCAAGGAAAACTCTAGGGTCCCACTGGGCGTGTCAGAGTGTTTCTACTCATTTTTGTGCTTTTACATTCAGGAGAAGGAAGAAACTACAGATAATGGTCAGGGGTTAGATGATACTCGGATTAAGTTGTGCACCGTATCCAGACGTTGTAGGAGCTCCTGTTTGGCTATGGAGGGAGACACCTATAAGAAGAAAGAGACTCAAACATAGAAAAATGTTAGATTAAGATAAAGTGGACTGCCAAGTAACGCTCAATCTCGAAAGTGTACAGCTCCATGAGGGATGATAGTCCACTGTTTATAAGTAAAAGTGTCATAAATAAAGAAATGACAAATGACTAACAAAGAGGGAAATAGATAGTGTGTACCTATTTATTTGTAGTCTATATGTCACAGTCATTAACGTCGGTAGTCCTACCAACATCAGTTGGTAAAGTTGTCAATGTCAGTTATATTATCGATGTCGGTAGGGGCAATGGGCCTTGGATAGGTTTCTGGTTGATGTCTTTGGTTGACAGAGGAATCTGGGAGGTCTGTGGGAGTTTAATAGTTTGTGCAGGATTACAGGACAGTGAATATGGTCTGGGGAAGGGCCCAGGTAGAGGACAGGGGTGGAAAGAGAATAAGAATGAGAGGAAGGATTTTCAGCCTCTTTGGGAAGAAAGTCAGGTTGTCTATCAATAATACTCAAGAATATTCAATGGAAACTAATTACCAATGCCTTCTAAAATACTGAAATGAAATAGAAGAATACTTAGCTCTATTTGGATGGAGAACCAACAGTGTCAAGATTCTTGTCCCTAATGTGGTTGATGTAGGAGACTTCGTACAACCTTCTAATCCAATGTCTGGAGTGAATTTTGTAGAGTTTCTTAGCCTGGAGAGTGATGATAGAATCCTGATGCCTCGTCCCAAAGCCTACCTTTGATATGCAAAGATTCAAAGAGTAAGAGAATCTAGATTTTGGCTGCATCCAAGGTTAGAATTTAGTTTTAAGTAACCGACGTCAGGGATCATGCTGGCGTCAGTCGACTGTTGACCGATGTTGGTGGCTAGAGAATGGAAAAAAAGGATATTTTTAGCTTTTTGCCCGTTCCTCCATCTGCCAAGTTCAGTTGTCATTGGTGAATGGTCCAAAGGTGGGTTTAATAGGCATGAGAGTTAGTGAGAGAGTTGAAATAGGTCTTAGGTAATTATTATTTGGAGGACTTAGTCATAGGGTGATAAATGGTCTAAGGTGGAGGTATCCAAGGTGAGGTGTCTAGGGTGATGTCATTAATTTAAAATAAGTAATTTATTTTAAATTAATAAAGTGTGCAAGGGACCAAGGGGAGTCGACACAATGTTGGTGTCTACAACATGCTTTGATTAAGTAGATAGTAGGTGTTAAATATCATTCTCATCATGGTAAAGTGAGAAAAGGTAAAAGGGAAACCTCACCTAAGAAGGTTTTATGCACTCATTACCATATGAGTGGACATCAGATTGATTATTGTTTTAAACTTCAATCATCTTCTCATTCTAAACATGGTAAAACTAAGATGATTTATTAGCATGTTAATAAGGTCAATGAATTTAAATCAATCTATAATGATGTTAATAAATCCACTGAGGAAATCAAGTTAACTAGGTAGAAAAATTGATTAAGTGGATTTATAATGCATTTATTTTTCAAAGCATTGTTAAAAATTTGGTTAAGGGAAAGAACAAGCTTCGATGATGCATTAGTAGAGTTTTTGATAACACTTCGAGACAGGTTTATCATTTGAAGTATTTCAATTCTCACCTTATGTTGAATAGCTCTATGTTTTGGAAACTCTTGATTATGCTGAGTGAGTTGTGTATGGAATTGATAGGACTTTAACTCATTTGATTAGTTGGAGATAATAGCAGACTGCATGTTGTGGGTTGATTTGATTTCCTTACAACACTTGTCTCATGTTTAACTACTATTTTAAGAATGTATCTATTTTTGGCACATAGATTTATAGATGCATTGTAAAACCCTATGGGCATGTTTGGTTGTTAGGTAATATACACTTTGTATTTGCTTAGAATTTTAAGTCCCATACCAAGGCATTATATTGCAACATGTCTACAACATTTATTGTATGTTTTTGGCATTAAAAAACTTATTTTGTAGTTACATTGAGAATTGTTTTAGTTTATTGATAGTTCACCACTTTACAGGATGTGACATGGGTAGATAGCTTTGGTATGTTGTGATCATCTTATTGGCAATTGCATATTCATTTACTCATGCCATGTTTTAGGCATTTTTATTTGAGTTGTGAATCATTTATTTTTCCAATGTTTGTCTTTTTATATGATTGGGTTCTATTTGATGTGATGCAGTAGACCAATTATTAATTTCAAGAGATAGTAGACTTTTGGAGACCAAAAGCTTCTTTTGTAGGGAGGTGTGATCCAAAGTTTAGTTTAAAAAATGTCCCAAGTTATGACAAAACCTCTTTCACATGGAAGATCTCATTGAGATCTTTTTGGCACTTATTTGGGATCACAAAATAGAGTCTTGATACCCAAGTTATATGTTGCTAAAGTTATTTTGTGATAGGCAAAATAAGGAGGTGTCACAATGCATGGCACAATTTATATGCGACAAGTGGACCAATCACCCATTGACACATGGTAGTCTATTTTTGTACATTCATGTAAAAATTTGGTTTGGTTTCAGCCTCTGGTCTTTGACAAGTGGTCATATGGAGAACTGTGGGCCCTACTATTATCTCATTGGGAGCCCTCAGTGAGGGTAGACACACTTGGTTAAGGAAGGGTGCCTTGGCCTCCATTTCATATTGTAATGAATTTTAATTTGATTTTAAACCTATATTTTATTCCCATTAGATGCATGTGGGATAATTAAATTATATGTTTTAAATAGCTTGGTAATATTTTATAATTATCATTCCCCATCAAGCCACATGGGAGAACCAACAATTTCCATGCCACAAAGGCCTTCCAACTACCTTACCGAGTCAAGCTCAAGAATATATGCCAAGATTGGAGACAACTACCAAAATGCATGCCATGTCCCAACCCATATAGCTCATGACTTATCTTCCATCTTACCAAGTCATATGCTAAGTTGGAAACCATGCTATGTTTGGTGCCTCGAGCCCACCAAAAGGGGCATTGACATTGTAAAATGGAGATGCCAAACTATTAAAAGTCACAAAGCTATTTTAATTTTGCAAATGTGGGATTAAAGTGATATCCTAAGTGTCCAAAAAGGGAGGCTGAAGACTTGAACCTTACACCTATCATGTATAATGGATAAACCTTGACCGACTATGCTACAGGATGCCAAACAACTTAGAAGGAATGAACATTTATTTGAATGGAGGTATTTAGTTGACTGTGTATTTTTTTTAAGAGGCTAAGAGCTAGATGGAAGCTTGGAGATAGTTAGAAAATGGATTTTGATCCATTATCTGACCTGATACACAGAGAGTAAGCCTTTTTAATTATGTTTTGTAATTTAAAATATAAGTGAAAGTTATTTTTATTATAAAATGGATAGACCAATAGTTAAGTGGATGGACTTATGCACCTTTGAAATGGGTTTGAAGACTAAGGAAGGATTCCATGTCTCCAAACTTGAGTATATTGGTGAAGGTGGATTTCTTGTATAGAGATCAAACCTGAGGGAAGTTGAGTAGCATTTCAAATAATTGTATCGCCTTTTGTTGCAACAATTAATGAAATGGTCCTCACTATTGGGTGGACTCTGAGACGTAGGCAAGAGATTCAAAGCTCCATTATCAATGTCGTATGGTAATTTGTCTTCTAATTTCATATTTTTTTCATTCAATTTTTGATTTTTAATTGATCATGAATACATGCAAAGTTTTAAAAATTGACAATTTATGACATTTTAAAAATCAAACCAGTTTAATTGGTGAATGGATATGAAAAGTCTTTCGGCAGTTCTAATGTAATTTGATAACCAAGATCACATAAATACCAAACAATTTTCAAGTTCTTTTGAGTATTTCAAGAATTTGATAAGTTTGAGAAATTTAGTATTCATAGTTTAAACTTCACTTTGAGTTTATCAGTGTAGTTTATGGATTAATAAGGTTATGAAGCCATCTCTCTCATATTTTTTATTCACTTTCCCTAACTTAAGGAACTTATCTTTGAAAATTGCTACCTTCTCATAGTGTTCCTCTTTGGTGGAGATGTTCACCTTTTCCTTCCTAAAATGATCATATTAATTGAATATATTCTCTAATGTGACCAATCCTTTGGGAAATGTTTTTATCCTTAACTAGAAAATATGATCACCAAACTAATGTTGTAATCTACCTTGGTTCTTGTGATAGAATTATGTTTCATATTGGAGAAATCAAGAAATCTATCTATCATTATAAAAAATTTCCAACTCACCTCATTATCAGGTACTGATGGCCTACACATAACCTTGATTTGTTATTGCCTTTTTGTTTCTTTAACTCCGTCAACTATGTCATATTGTGTACCAATGGTAGCTAGTCTATATGCATGATGATTTGACTCTCCTGGTATGGAATAGATATCAAAGGCTTTGAATTCATCCAAAATATCCCAAACTTTGTGCTTATAGGCCTTAAAAAGTGGATTTGTTATTTCACTAATACCTTTCACCTACTACACCACTAGTTCACTATCTCACTTCACTTGAAAGAGATTGATTCCTCTTCTCCTTGACCATTGTATCCCATGGATGAGGGATTAATATTATGAATTATTTGAACTAAAACTAAATTTAAAACTTATGGTATAATAGTACCTCTAATTGGAAGGGGAGACAAGCAGAACTCTTACCCCACTTGCATTCTTTGACCTTGATCCATCAAAGAATAAACTTCATATGCCTTCATGCTCTTAAATTGGGATTATGAGACTAGGTATAATAGTTCCTTATTCATGCATATATTAAACACCTAAGATTACCTCCTCAATGGTATTTTAAGGGTCATATCCATGGTTATCTAGTACCCACTCATCAAGGAGCAAACTTGATATACCTTCAAGGTAGTTTTTAGACTCTTGATCATTGATATTCTCATCTTCATCTAGGATATTGTACTTCACATTAGATAGGTTGGGAATGTAGGGTTCCAAGGGAAACCTATAAATAGGTTCAAAAATAATGGTGACCCTTGTCCCATACCTAGTCCTAAATACCATGTATGACCAATCAGAAGAAAGATGCCCCTCAATATTTTCAATGAAATCCCTAGATAGGCATAGGGAAAAATATGGAGGAAGGTAAACTAACATGACATCTTAAGAGATGGTATAATTAGGTTAGGAAGCCAATACAATCTTGAGGTCCTTGAGAATTTACCTATAGTCTTTGTGGGAGACTCATCCAATTACAAAACTCCCTTTTCATTGGGTTCATACTTGAGTTCTAACTTATCAACGATGATTTTGGGCATGTCCAAAGTAGAAACACCACTATATTTAATATAATTATGGATAAGAGAGTCTCAAATTATGATTGATAAGTATAAAATAGGTATAATGACTACTTTAGGAGCTTGGGGTTCATTAGGTTTACTATCATTAACAAAGATTGCACTCACCTTATCTGCTTATTTGTTCATGAGTGAAATCTTGGAGAGATATTGTTGAAGGAGATATTTCTACCCTAGAATGAGTAAAGCATCCAAAATAGGAATACTAAAATTAGATTTATTCATGTAATTTATAATTCAAAATGGAGAGCTAACTATGTTAGGCTACAACTTGGAAGTAGAAGCATCATTTATAGCTTATATGAATTGGGAAATTGAAGGACTCTTTTGTTATTATCCATGTCCTTGTGATGTCTATTATATTGGAGGTGTTTTGTGGCCTACACCTTGAGTGGAAGCCTCTTTAGTTATTTTGAGATGTGTTGTAGTTGCCTTAGACTACCCCAAACTATCATTATCCATCCTTCTCTTAGCCCTTATGTGGGTTGAAACTAAGTTATTTATCTTGAACGCATTATGCCCCTAATTTATTGTTACTTATTCAAAAGAGTTCTCACATTGTTGAAAGTTATAAAAATTGGTTTCAGAAGGTGCCTTATTTCCATTTCATCTTTTTTGGTTTGGAAATTTATATATTATCATGAAAGGCATGTCTGCATGTAGCATTTGATGACCTTCTTTATGTTGTGGAGGAGGCATGTTTTCATGAGTTTGAAAAGGACCCTGTTGCATATAATAAGCCTGACATCTTTCACCACTTGGAACCATTGAAATCTCACCTTATTTCCCCCATGAAGCATACCACTAACCTTATTGTGCATATTTATTTTGAGTTGGCACCAAAGCCCTTGAACTACTAGTAATATTGGGATTGAAACTATTGTAAGGTCTAGCCTATATAATCTACCCTTGGCCTTATTAGTTAGGATGATAAGGAGGAATATTATATGGTTAAGATTGATATGGGGAATATTAATAGGATTTATAGGGTCTATAATATGTATTATATTTCCCTTATAAGATTACTGGTTTGTTATTTTGAGCTTTGAGCAGTCCCTATATCTTACCCAGCCTATCTACTTAAATGTAATCAAACTAATACTGATTATTTTGGGATAATAATGAATCAATGGTGGTGGAAAGAGGTTTAATTTTTAGAGGGTCATAAGAGGACTAGGATTAAGTTTTCCTACTTGAATTAGGTAGTCTTTTTCTCTTATGGATATCTCATAGTCTTCTGTCAAGGTAGTCCCCCTATTGACTATATCATCATAGATAGATAAAAATTCAAGGCCCTTAGATATTACAAGAAGTCATAATTAGGTGTGGTCTTGTTGATGTAAATAATCCAATCCCAAGTTTTTAGAAACCTATAATTGAAATATACCATGGATTATTGGGGTTTCTCTTGATTGAGGTGAGTTGTTCTACCAAGGAGACATGTTCGCTTCTATCCTAAGAATGTTTACATAAACACTCACCAAATTTATCCCATGTGTTTATAGAGGTAGGATTGAGACCCTTATACCACTAAAGTTATTTACCCCTCAAGGAAGTTTCCAAGAGCCTCATGGCCACATTATCTTGGAGTTTTTTGTGCATTGAGCATAGATTACCTATGCCTACTATGTGATCTATAGGGGTGGTTGAATTATCTCCTATAAAGTAGGGAAGAATTTTAAGTTCAATATCTAGGATATCATCAATTTGGTTAAGGTTCAAAGGACTACCACCATTAAAAGGTACAACTGCTTGCATTTTAGGTCTAGCCATTGGGATTAGAGGACTTGAAGTAGACTTTATTTTTGAAGAATGGTAGAATTGGGGGAATTTGGAGGTGTAGGATTAGGATTTAACATAGGTAACCTTTTTCTTCTTGAAATATCTAATGACAATTTAATAAATTAAACACTCTTACCTTTTGAAGAAGATATAGTAGACACCTTTTTCATGAAACTACCTACACGTTTGTCACTAAATATATTTAACCTTTAGATGTTCTCCAAGGTCATCAAATAATGTCTCAAGGAACTTTAAATTTGGTCCCATCGGGCATGCCAAAATTTTTATCTATCCAAGCTACACCCTCTTAAAAAATATTATTCAAACCCTCCTCAAATTTGGACTAACAAGAGACTGACCTATCAGTTATGGGATGCTTTTAATATAGGTCAAACTTCTAGTTTTATGGGGCTAGCTCCCATATTTTTTCACTTAATAAATATGATAGTTACAAATTCCATTTGAGGTGTGAATAGGCTTTTAATATTAATGTAGAAACCTCCTCTTTAATGTGCATACTAATATATATTTGAAACTATCTCCATTCTTTAATAGTGTTCCTCAATATGGAATTTGACTACCTAAATGTATAGTTACAAATTGAAAATGGTATCCCATTAAACTCATAATGTCATTTTATACCCACTAAGACCTTCTAATTGCTAATCAAATAGGCTTCACCTACAAGTGAAGATATTTTTGCATATTCACTATTTGAATGACTTGGATAGTTGAACTAGATTATTAATTAATCTAAGAATACTTACATTAATCTTGAATTAATCATTTGAATTATCATTTAGACCCTTCAATCATCCTTAATCTACAAACTCATCTACATTTCATGATTAGGCCATTAGACCAAATGTACATACTAGTTATTTAGAAGGAGTTAGTAGAGATATATTAGGTAGATTCATGAACAATTCTACCTTTTGAGGAGTGAAAAAAATCTTGAAATAACATTTCCCATGGTTTAGAATTATTGAGTAGGCAATATACCCAATTTTATACTCAAAACCATGTAAATTTATAGTTTTTGGAGCTGTACATACAACCTCCATTCAATCATGTACCATGGATATGTGTCATAAAAAAGGGGGTATCAATTCATCCAGTCAAGTGCTCATCTAGTTGTCCAACTTAGTTATAAAATCATTAAAACTAGGTGAAAGAATATAATATTCCTATAATGCTCAACACTTATCACTCAACTCCACTGGCATCAACTCATATAAGGCACAATCCATATGTGCTCACCCAAAGTGCAACAAAGAAAGAACTAGGGCTTGTAATGGGATAGTTGTGCCATGGTGCAAGATTTCATTCATAGGAATTGGTCATTCCATCATAGGCATTTGGAAAATTCATTAGTGCAAGTATTTTCTACATAAACCTGATGGTCTATAGGAACAAGCCTATTTTGGGTCACTATTTATAGTCATAGGGACACAAGCCTATATCAAGGTGGTTCTATAGTCTCAAGGACAAAAACCTTTATTTCATTGAGATTATCATCATTTAGGTGATTTGAAGGGTCAAGGGGTCACTCTTACTCTAGTTATTCATACATAGGATAACACTTCTTAGTAAGGGAACACTTGGTGCATGAACCTTTCCAGATTTAGGCTATACCTACATATTATTGACATCATTGTAATTTATAAGATACTATTAATGAATTAGATCAAAAGATTGAATAATCATTACTTAAAATAATTGAGATGGAATTACAACATTATGACTATTACTCCTATGACTATTAACAATCTAGTTATATTTCTCTAGAGCTTTGCTACATCAATCTTGCTTCCTCATTTCACTGGTTCAAACTTGATTTTATAGCACATAGGGGCATATCTTTACTAGGGTGAAGAGCATAGATTAGGTGCTGAGCTAGATACTTCATTGATTATTATGATAGCCCCATCACCTTTCATACTTTATGCTTTAGTAACCACATGTTACCACTCATATAGGATGCCCTAAAGATCTAGGTGCCTAATAACTAGCTGCTAACTGGTGTAAGATGTGCATTGATTACTCTAGTTTGCACCAAGATACAAAAAATAAAAGTCATCACTGAAGTGATTGCCTTGTTTTGAGGTGTCTATCATGTTGGCATAGATCCAAACTTAATAAAATAGGGGACCAACATTACCCCATACAAAATTGTTAGTCTGCCCTAAAACTAGTCAGTCAAGGCCTTTGGCATGAAAAATTTGGGTGTGCTCTCCCTAATATTAATGTTAAAGTCCTAAAATACATTGATAGAGATATTTTTTCCTTAGTGGAACTATTTATTTCTATGGAGGTGGTGTTAAGTGTGAGCACATCTATGTTCTCTAATTCCTTCCTAAATGCCTCTAGACTTGTCTTAACTTATGTCACACTTTCATCTAGGATTGCTCCTTGATCATAAGCCTTAATTTTCAAGGCATAAAAGAGAGATTACAAGCTATGTTCATAGTCCTTTATCTATGTGCTCATCATATTTACCTTCCCCATTATTTTCATGTACTTCACCCTGCTCACAAAATATTCCTTCATCATCAACTCCCTCTTTTCCTCCTTTGCCTATTTAAGGTGTATGTCAATGAATGATGCTTGGCTGGAAAAGTTCACAAAGATGGAATCAGCTCAATCTACACCTTCTTGAAGTTTTGTGAAGATGTCTTCCACCTCTTTAATCTTGGTATATAGCTCCTTCTATATCATGGTGCATGGTTCTTCTTATTCTTCTTCCTGTACTAGCTTTAATTTTATCCTTGGGAGCATCTATTCCACTAGCACACATACTTTATCAACCTCTAAAATGTTTTATTTATCAATGCCAACCAAAAGGTATGGTTTGATTATCTCTATGTTCTCATATAGATGTTATAGTTTAAAATTCATGTCATGTGCTTTGTCTTTGACATCCTTACAAAGTTTCTTCCATTTATTTGCTCTACCATCATTGATGATGTTCTTGCATGTGACCTCTATGGCCATATAGATAAATGCATTTCTAGACTAGACTAATTTCATGGTAAGGGGGTTTATGATGATGGATTCATACCCTTCCTCAAGTTCATCCACACATTATATGGCCTTTCAAGTTGCCTCAAAGTGAGGCTCATCCATTTAGTTATCAAATTCAAATACCAGTTTTCACATTCTAGTTGTGGAAAATTTAGGAGGCATGATATCAAACATATAAAAATTCTCCTCCATCTACCCCTTCTATAGTTTTTCTCTGATCCTCAATTTTTCACCTTATTCTTCAATGATGGATAGCTATATTTACTCTTCTTACTCATCATTAGCACCATTGCTTTCTTAGATTCTTTCCTCTAAGGACTCATCTTATTGATCTATAAGGGGTTATTCTTTGAACTTTTCCCAGAATGGTGGTAGTTGTGATATCTTAGATGACCTTTTAAACATCCCTAGTGATATGCTCCTCTCCCACTTCTTCTTACACAATGTAATTTTTTATGCCTTCTTCTACCTCTTCCTCTACCTCTTCTTCCCTTCCTTGTATATGGGCCTCTTTTACCTCCATTTCCACTAGAGTTATTATAGGGATTGTAATGGGCCCTTTAGACTTCTTATTTTTCTACTTATTACTAGAGGAATAATTTTATAGTGCAAAGGAAAAAATTGTTCTTATTTGGAGTTAGACATATTGGTTATTCATTAGAGGTAACACTCAACTTAATGTGCTTTTAAATTTATTCAAGGGTTTCTCCCCGCTTCTTCTAAGGAGACTTATATTGTGTTGTGGGTATTGGCTTCCCTTTTTCATTGATATGGAGGGGGATATCATCATGTTTTCTAGGGTTTATACCCTTATTTCATATATTAATCTCATAATAAAACATAAAGATGCACCCTTTTATAAATTCCCTTTGGAGGGGATGGAGGTCCATACGATCAGAGTCATCCTCCTCATCCTTTGTTCCTTTCTCTCCTAGTTGCACATACTAGTTCCTCAACCTAATCCTTTCAAGATGCATGGACTTCACTAGGATTTCTAGTTATTATACATTAGGAATCTTTCTTATCACCTCCCTAAAATATTTTATGGAAAATGCATAAGGGATTTGACTCAACCAGATAAGTTGTTATTTGTGAGCACCAAGTGAACTACATAGAAATGTTGAATGATAGAGAAGGTCATCTTTCCAAACATGTGTTACGGGATATCATTTGGGATGTTCCATTCTATCCCAAATTCCTCAATGTACTGAGCACACCACCATAACACCCATGTCTTATAATTATGGGAGAAGGAGGGTGGGTAGGTGAAGTCATAGTACTTTAGTGTTGGGGAGTATTTTTGCACTTATAAGACCCAAATATTATTTTCATCACCATCAAGAATTTTTATGTCCTCCATTACTATCAATATCAACATCAACCCCCACCTAAAGGTCTCTCACACCTTTTGACACTCTAGTGCATTCTTCACCATATCTTCAACAATCAACTTAACAATGTTGAACTTGACCCCTTATGCCATGTGGTGGGTGATGAACAAGTAGGTCTTATTAATATTTGTTCATCTTTTACCAAGGAAAAGTTTGGAGACCAAAAAGCATGCTACAACCCTCATACCAAGGTCCTTTATGTATTTGATAGGGAACACAAATCCTACCTTATAATAACTAAGGAATTTTACAATCCTCTCTACTTTTGCATCATCTTCCATCATTAGGCAAATGTTTTCACCTGAGCCTAGAAGCCCAATGATTTAGTTGACGAGGCATATTGATACCCGTATGCACCTCCCTATGAAGTAGAAGAGATATCCATGGATGTGTGAGAGGAGGAATTGCAAAACTTCCTTCATCTTTAAAAAGCATGGAAAATCATATAGCCTAGTTGTAATGGTGGTTATAATCATGTCTTAGATAAAGACATCAAACATCACCACACCTACTCTATCTTTACTCCTATGTCAACCACCCAGTCTTGGTTGAGATCTTATGCATTGATCACAATGTGATGGTTATATTATTTAAAACTATAATTGTGAATGAAATATATCCACGTTTTCCCCATTAATATCTCTAAGGGAAACTACATCTCTCTATGTGACATCTTGGTGAGCACCTTAGGGTTAACCTCAGTGATGTTAACCTCTTTAACTGGTTGTGCCTTCTTCTTTACAGTGGCTATCTCTTCTACTATTCATGACCTCTTGGCATCCTTATAGATCTATGTTAAACCATAATTTACACGTTTCTTCCCCATTCTAAACTAGATAGTATTGAAGCACAACCTATTATTCTTATCGAAGCTTGTAATGTTTCTTCATGTTTCTTCATAGTCATAAGGTCTATGACTGTGACTTTAGATTTTGAGCTTTGTTTATCATTAATAGTGGCCTTAACATCACTAATTATTTCTTATATATATTTTTCTCGTAATTCCCTCTCCACATACATCTATTTCAATCTTAATAAGAACATAATCTCTCTCCCTATTCAATCATTCTCATTTGGTGGTTGTTGGTGCTCAAGTTTCTCTGTGATAGCATTTTTTTTGTTTTTATTTTTTACTGGCTTTGGCTCTAGTTTTGTGTTCAAGTTTTCAAAAGGTTTGTAACCTAATACAATTTACCATTCACTCTTTTATACCTTAATTTTAGATACCATTTTAATTGTAGGTGAGTAATGGCATGATGATGCATGGATTTATTGAAATCCTCTAAAACCCTTGAAATCCATAAAAATCCACCACCACATTCAAATTTATTAAAAATATTTGTGCATTCACCATCACTTCATTAAATTTTATTAACATATTATTTAGTGAAGTTACAGGTGATTCAAATAATCACTTCTTGCCTACTATTTAGGTGGATGCCAGCTTGTCTTGACAATATTCCTTCTATGCTTGTTTCACCTTAGCATAACCTTTACCTTACTTATGGCAAGGACCTCACATGTACATGATTCAACCTCTTTGATTCCATTTTTTTCTTATTTTTTTGCTTCCTTTCAAGAATTCTTCCACTCCTTGGTCAATTCTTGCACTTTTTGTCTCTTGCCTTGGCCTGACCTACCCCATACAAATTCTTGTGCTAGTCCTCCAATGTTTCATTCTCTTTTCTTGATATCTTGTGCATAATCATCTTGCATGTCTCCTTTTTATCTCTTATGCACTAACATCCTATGTGACTCCCTTTTCCATTTGGTACTCAGTTTTCAAATTATGACAAACATGATGCACCTAAAAACTTAGATTTTTATTCTTAGGCGTTTAGAAAGCAACCATGCTCAACTCACCCAAGTAGATTTATGAATGTAGGTACTACAATACTTATTCTAAAATCCTAAAAGTGCCTCACTTATTCAATCATAATAAATAACAACACAAAACATAAGGAAATGTTTGGCTTGTGTAAAGCTTTATTCTAGTCAACATAATACAATTGACTTGTGTCTAGGAAGTTGGTGTAGATACTTAAAAAACCCCCCTCAACAAGTTTTTGATGTCACTTCACTTTAGACCTTTTCTTGACCTTAGTTAACTAATCACCTAGTTATCTTACCATTTACACTTAATAAAACACCTAGGCGCCCTTTAATAAACATTTTTAACATATTAACTTAGACCCATTTTACACTCAGGGTTCGATCATCGATGGTTGTCTTTACTCTTACAAAAAAAATCATCCAACTGTAGGATAGGCATGCATGGACAAAATAGAAACTTTCCCATACACACCTCACAACTTTACCTTTCTTTAAATTAGAATCTTTATCCTCACTCAAATTCACAACTTTTCCTTTCCTCACTTATCAAGTTTATGCTATAAATACAAGGCTCTTGGAGGAGTTGTGGATCCAAAAATTTGCATTTAATCTCTTTTATTTTTGTTGTGCAAGAATTTAGCATCCTAAAACCTTGTCTACATAAATTTTGAAGGTGAGAGTATTGTTATTCTACCCAATTTCATGTATCGAGTCACTATTTTCTACTTTGCATCATTCAAGTATTATTTCTCATATTTTTATCATTCTATTTTCCCATTATCTCTTTCTAATTCAACCTGGTCACTTGTACATCACCCCTCACCCCAATAGTCCACATTGTACCTTCTTCCCATCAACCATTGCATCCCCATATCTATTTAAATTACCCATAGAACTCTCATAGGTAACCATTTTTGGTTGTTGTAACTATCATGGTCACCACAATCATCACTTATTACCTAATCATCATTGTTCATACCCAACCATCATTGATTACCCTGACCGTTGATGGTCATTATTAAATAAAATAACATATTATTATTTTCTCCTCTTTTCACCCAATGAAAGCCCTATTTATATTTTTGACCTATCTGTAGACCCTAACCAAACCTTCTTGGACCTAAAATTGATATATTTATGCATGGTATTAACGCATCGTGCTCATCTTCTACCAAATAGGTATGCTATTTGTTTTATTATATAAACATTTATGTTCTTGTCTATTTATCATATTTTATTCCTATTTCCATAAATTTTTTATCATTATGGGAGTGGATTTATAGTTGTCTAAAGGAGATTTTGCTTATTAAATCTAGCATTACTAGGTAGTCTACCCTTCATACTTGTCTAACAAACAAGTTGGTTTAGTGTGGTTTTATTGCAAGTAGTCCTTCCTCACCAAAAAGGAGATCCCACTTCATTTGGTCATTGATGAGTGAAACATTTACTAGGTACACACCCATCATCATTTTTTTCTCTCCTTTTTTCCTAAAATCAAACAAATTAGATTAAGAAATAGTAAGAAACATTCTAGCACACCTAGTGGGACCCCTTTTGGGTTCCAAGTTCTTTTAGTAATATCATTACATTAGTGAAAATTCATGATCTTGTATTTTTGTTATTTCTAAAATTTTAAAAGATAGAGATTTTTTTCTCTTTTTCTTCCTAAAAATATTTAAAAAAGGAAATTTTTCATCCTAGGGATAGGTTGCATTTTCATCCTATATTAAGTGCATTTTTAGTTGTTCCTTGTTTGTTTGAAAAGACACAAAAAATTTCTTTTGGGTTAAAATCAAGTACATCCATTATTTTTTCTTCTTAATGATTAGCTCACCTATATTAGTTAAATTTATTATGAATTAATCCTAACACACATATTTTATACTACCAAACCACTTGCACAAAATAAACATCAAAACTTACTTGAGAAAAGGCCCATTGGGATTTCATCACCCTTTGGATCACCTTACCCTACCTGATGATCCCATTTGGATTTCATCACAAAAGAGAAGACCCACTCCATTTTATATAAGATTATAAAATGTAGAAAAGTGGTATATATTTTCTAAGCAACCTAGCTTAGCTTCAGGTTCATGAAGTGTGGGGAGCAAGCCCCCAATACTAGGCCACATACATAGTCTAGTAAAAATTCCTTGAGCACAAAAACTTAACTAGAAAACATCCTTAGATGGGTCTTCTAGTACTTGACTCATAATCTAATTCACCCTTTCATACTCTTTAAGGCATAAGCCAAAAGTGATTTAAAATAAATCCTAGTATTAACTTCACTTTTAGTGTGTCCTTTGTTTGCTTTGGGCTTTTCTTGATTTTCTCATTATTTGAGGTGAAAGGTTCATTATCCATTTCTAAATTTATCTCATGTTCTTAACCAAACAAAAAGTGAGAAACCAAAACAACCAATGACCATCTTATTCTTCATCCTCATCTATGGATTACACCTTGAATGTTGATAAATCACCCCATGCTTCATTGCATCATACCCCCCCTACAATGACTTTAATAGTCCTTAAAGGTGATATATAATTTTTCACCTTTTTGGACAATAATTCGATTAATTTAAAACACTATCTTAATACCTTATCTTATCATACTTTGATAGCTTTGATTCCTCCCACAGATCCACCCTATGGTATGCCACACCACCTCATGGTTGGTTTTACATCATCCCACCTTTTTGTTAGCCAAGATTCATCTTCTACAATTTGTCCATCTACCACCACCACTCAAACACCTATTACCCTAACCAATACCTCTAACAATGTCTCAACTTAACCCCTTGTCACTTCTACCCCTTTTTCCAATGTGGTGTCTTCTACACCTATTTCTACCATTTCCTTCGGCTTAACCAATATACCAATGTCAACCCCCTTTCAAAACCTGGTACTCTCCATACCACAAAAACTTCCCCTATTATCACTAGGGTCATTACCCATAAACAACCCACAAACACTTTAGTGTTACTAACCCAAACCATGCCCCTATCAATCAACCCAAATGTACCCCTAAACCAACCATTATCAATTCCTCTATAAGCCCTCATGCCCTCCTATTAATATATCCCCAACCCATTGGGATATATTACACCTTCCACCTAAACCTTAATGCCTATCAGTCTTGCTAGGATAGTATCCCAACCTCAAATTACCACATACCAATATGTGCCTACTTTTGTATCTCTTACCACATACCAATTCATAGCTACAACACAACCTTAGCAGAGTTTAAAACCAAATTATAAAACTGTCCAACCCCAACCTAACCTAATCAAGATGCTTGTAGATAATATGACCCAACTCAACTTATCTATCTTTGGGTCCCACAACCTTTTATCCTATGTCCCTATTTTTAATGAACCTATCAACCATTCTGTCCCAATTCATGCTTATCCTCCTCAATGGGAGCTCCCCAAATTCTCTAAGTTTTAAGGGAAGGATGATCCTCAAAAACATTTGAGGGCATTTCACCATTATTGTTACTTGATCACATATGATGACACCCTCCTCCAAACCTTCCCTATGTCTTTATCAGGGCCCCATTTGGATTGGTATAATGCCCTTTCTAGGTATTTTATCTTTTCATTCTCCAAAATCACCCAAATTTTCTTAGAATATTTTTATGTCAATATATCCAAGGTCTCCATAAATGACCTCTATTCCATCAGGTAGTTTGATGATGAATTAATTGCTAACTTTTTTGCATGATGGCAAGGCCTCATTAATCAATTATCTTTTTCACTACCCCAAACAGAACTCATTGAAATTTTAAAACCTTTGATGAAGCATTCATTATACTGCATAAACTTGATAATTGAGCCATAGATGAGGGTAAATTGAAATTACAAAATAATAATTCAACTTTAAAACCTAATGACCCCTCTTCCACCAAAACAACCCAACCCAATTCTAAAGCCAAAACATCTAAAAATGCAGTTGTCTTGAAAACTGCCCTACCTCCATCGATTAACCAACCATGTGAAAACACACCTTCCAATCCTTCTTACCCACCAAACCAAAATCAAAAATAAGTTCCCCCTCTACAATTCACACCTATAGGGGAATATTATACCTCTGTGTTAGATAAATTTCTAAAGTATATTGTTATTCAACTTCCACTGATCAAGCCACCTCAAAATTTGACCCCTCTCACCTTGTACCTAAGTGGTACAACAAAAATCACCATTATGCTTTCCATCAAGTCATTAGACATGACATAAATTGATATAACCCTTTAAAATCCTTGTCTAAAACCTAATTGACAATGGAAAATTGATGTTTGACAACCCTAATACACCCCCTAACCATTCTCTTAATACTTTTTGTAAACCATTCCCTAACCATGCTCTACCTACCCAAACCCATGACATTCAATTCAAGCCATCTTCATCTCATGAGGCACACACAATTAACGTCATCATGAATGAGCCCATGGAGGATGATCCTCATATTGCCATTACCTCTTCACCAACCTCACCTATGGAAGAAGCAAATTCACCTCTTATCCCTTCAGAGACCTAAGTAGAAGGATCTATATCCCCCACTTCTTAGCTTAATCAAACCATATCCATTCCAACCTCTTCTTTCATAGAACCAAACATTAATTTAACCACCCCTTCCTCTACCCCACCAAATGAAATGGTAAAAATCCCTTCTTCTCTTTTAGATACCCTAGAAAAGGAAGGAGTCAGGACCATACCTACAACCTCGATCAAACAAGCATCCCCTCTCTTAATCACCCCACATGCAACCATTATTTTAGAATCTTATAACTAAAGTAAAGATGAAGGACCATCACCTCTTCTTCACCCAAAGGCTTGACATTTGAAAATATAGATCAAGGAACAAAACTTTTTTATAAGCCCTTTTATCAATTAATGCAAAGTTTGAAATTTGCCTCACAACCCAACCTGGATAGAGCCACTTTTTGGACTCATTTCGGTTTCCCATACGAGAATAGCGATGAACCCTCAACTTCATTAACATCTAATTTCCAACCTATTATCACCCCATCATCAAAAATTTATTTTTCCCAAGATGTGAGGGAACCATATCACACACCTCCACTTAGATCATCTCATAATCTAATATCTAAACCAACTAAGAATTTAGGTATCCTTATCACACCTAGTGTTATGCCCTTAACCATTGAAGTGTCTAGGGATATGTGTGGCTGAATTGGGCTTACATACCTCTTTTATTTACTTGTTACATTTCTCTATGTTCTTAGATAGGTCAGCATATGGAATAACCTTGGCTAAGTAGACTATATATAGGAGGTAGTGGTTAGTCTTTAATCATCATGTGTGAAGTATTCTGCTAATAGTGCATTATTGTGGAGGTTTCCCCCTCAAAGTGGATTTGATATATTATCCAGTAGTCTATTCTAATATTAATTATCACTATGAATCTCTCATATTTTCTTATTTTATGTAATATAAAATCATTATATGTGAATATCTAAGTAATCTCATTACAAGTGGTATCAGAGCTTCAATTTGGGCAAGTTTCCTATGGCATTTTTTTTAGATCTAGTGAGGCATGGCTTCTAGGAGTAGTGAAAGTGAAAAAACATAACTTGTAATCTAGGAAGAATTAATTTTTTTCATCATTATAGTATTGCTCAAAACACTTTTTTGAAAAAAAAAATATTTAAAAAAAAAGTCTAGAAAATTTTTCCCCTTGCACACTTGCAGTCATTGGATTCATCTCGGTGAGACAATTGTGATGGTGTATTTTATTAGTACACTTTTTTTTTTGGGGGGGGGGGGGGGGGTTAAAACCCTCCTAGGGTTTGTTTATGGTAGGTACTTCAACTCAAGGAAGAAAAGGGTCACTATAAACTCCTAAGATTCCTTTTATTGATGACATGGAATCTGAAACTTTAGATTCAATGTTTTTTCAGCTTTAAGAAGACAAAAAACTTGGTGAGGCATGATGAATTTGATGCAAACCAAGATAATTTTTCATGGTTACAAGAAATATTAATGGAGTTCACAGTGAATTATAGCATATCACTACACAATTAGCTTCCCTCACATCTTAGTTTTAGCCTAATAATCCTCCATTTTAGTATTCAAATCCTCCTCTCAACAACTCCCATGCTTGTATGAAATTGATGTTGCCAAAAGTGGACATGTGTAAGTTTGATGGTAAGGATTCTCTCACTTGGATTAATTAAATTGAGAGTTTATTTGAGCTACATCAAAACCCTAGTTCTCAAAGGGTGATGGTGGCGTCCTTGTATATGGAACTTGAGCAATTCATTTAGTATCACTAGTTATGTGCTCAAAAGAAAAAGAATGGTGTTCCTATTACATGGACTATTTTTATTGAGGAGTTCACATCTCAATATTAGAATAATGCCTCTAAGAACTATTTCAGTCAATTACCTAAGTTGTGGAAAATATGACCTGTGAAGGATTATATTCATCAATTTTAGAATCTCTCTTTAAGGGTGGAATATATCACTGAGAAAAATTTGATAGATCTATTTTTGGGTGGACTCAAAGATAGCATATAATACTAAGTTTGAATATTTATCCCATAATATATACCAGAATATATCGTTAAGGCATGTGTGATAGAATAAAAAGAGATGGTCAAAAGGAAAACTTTCACTACTGGTCCTGGTCACAACTTTCTCGCACCATCATTTCCATAGCCCACTAGATTAACACAATAAAAAATTGAGGAGAAGTGAGCCAAATGGTTATGTTATGGTTGTGATATAAAATGGATCAAATACCATCATTGTGTTGAGAAGAAGCTATTTTACATTGAAGGTACCAGTGATGATGAAGAGGACACAAAAGTACATGATATAGATGCAAAAGTTCCTGAAGAAGAATCTGAAGACTCTTAGCCCACTATTTCATGCCATGCCTTGTCAAGTATTATTACTCCCCAAACTCTTAAGGTGATGGGTTTCCTTAAGCAATAGAAGGTTATTTTATTGATTGATTCTGGGAGCACCCATAATTTCATCCATAGTAAGTTGGTTGCTTATGTGAACTGTTTCATTTATCCAGCTCTAAAATTGTAGGTTAAGATTGTAGATGGTGGTGTTATTATCTATTTATGAAAATTTCATAATACTAATTTGGCCATGGAAGAATACTTATTGGATTCTCCTATGTTTTTTATTTTTATGGGAGGAGCTGATATTGTTCTAAGAGTCTAATGGCTCACCACTTTGGGAACTATTGAGATGAATTATCAAGAATTATTCATGAATTTTCATTTAAAATAAAGGACATTTGAGCTAAGAGGATTAAAATATAAATCTCCCTAACTTGTTAGCTCCCATAAAATGATAAAGATTCTTTATAAGGGTGCTGAGGGATTTGTATCCCACTTATTTTTTATGGAAGTACAACCAACTTAGCCATCTCCACCTCTTGATCTATAATAAATAATTGATGTTCATTCTATTGTTTTTAGAGACATGCCAAAATGAATTCTACCTAGATGCACACATGATCATGACATCACATTTATTCCTAGTAGTACACCACCCAACATCAGGGCATACAAGTATCCATATGCCAAAAAAAATGAAATTGAAAAGATGGTACAAGAGATGTTGGATGTAGGAATCATTCACCATAGCTAAAGTGAATACTCATCACTAGTTGTCATGGTGAGAAAGAAAGATGACCCTTGGAGGATGTGCCCTAAATATAGAGAACTCAATAAGTACACTATCAAAGATAAGTTTCCAATTCCTATCATTGATTATTTTCTAGATGAATTAAATGGTTCTCTTTATTTTACCAAGCTAGATCTATATTCTGGGTATCATCAAATCATGATCCATGATGAAGACATACCTAAAACTACTTTCAGGGCTCATGAAGGCCATCATGAGTTTTTGGTTATGCCTTTTGGCCTAACAAATATGACATCTACTTTTCAGAGTTTGATGAATACTATTTTTAAGCTATTTTGAGGAAATTTGTTTTGGTATTCTTTGGTGATATCCTCATTTATAGTAAAAATTGGGCAGATCATTTACAACATGTGAAATAGGTACTCTCCATTTTGGGGGAAAATCAATTATATGCCAAACCTTCCAAATGTACTTTTGGGGCTGATGAGGTTGAATATTTGGGTCATTTGGTATCTTATGAAGGAGTGAAATTGGATCCTAAAAAAATCCAAGCAATGGTAGACTAGCCAATTCTTAAGACACTCAAGTAACTTTGAGGATTTCTGGGACTTACTGTTTATTACCATAGATTTGTCAACAATTATGGTTTTATTACATCCCCACTTATCTCTTTGTTAAAGAAAGACTCTTTTCAGTGGACTGATCCAACTACCTAGACATTTCAACAATTGAAATTGGCTATGTGCACTACTCCAATATTGGCCACTCCTGATTTTCCTAAGACTTTTGTGGTTGAATGTGATGCATCTGGGTATGTTATGGGTGTTGTACTCATGCAAGAAGGTAGACCACTGGAATTTGAAATTCATCAAATCAAGGGTAAAAATAAACATAAACCCATCTATGAGAAGGAAATGATGGTCATTTTGCATGTAGTCAAACAATGGAGACCTTATTTGATGGGTTATAACTTTTAGGTAAAAACTGATCATGATAGTCTTAAATATTTTTTATAATAAAGGTTTTCATCTAAATAAAAATATAAATGGGTAACTAAGATGCTAGGATATGATTTTGAAATAGTCTACAAAAAAGGCAATGACAATGTGGTGGAAGATATACTATCTAGAAAAGTTGAATCAGTTGAGGCATTGTTATGTGCCACAACCATTTTGTAGGTATATTGGCTAGAGGAAGCACAATCAAAATGGGAACATGATAGTACTACTCATGATTTGATTCAAATTATTTAGTAGGGTTTAGATGGATGTGAAAAATTCACATCGAAAGGTAATGCATTATGGTACAAAAATAGATTATATCTATGTAAGAATTCTCATCTTAAATAAAAAAATCCTTCAAGAACTTCATGCAAATCTAATTAGAGGTCAATAAATATTTTTGAAAACCTATCACAGGATCAAGAAATTTTTTTTTTGGGAAGGTCTCAAGGGGGATGTCTAGAAATATGTGGCTGAATGTATGATTTATCAATAAAACAAAGGTGAAACCATCAAAACTCTAGGTCTTTTATAGCCTTTATCTATCCCTAGCCAGCATTGGGAAGATGTCTCTATGGATTTCATTACAGGGTTACCAAGATCTGATGGTCAAAATTTTCTCATGGTTGTTGTATATCATCTTAGTAATTATGCTCATTTTTGTTCATTATTCCAGCCATTTGTTTCTAGTACAGTAGTTTCTGATTTTCTCAATATAGTTCTAAAACTGCATGAGACTCCTAAGATCATTATCAGTGATAGAGATCTCATTTTTACTAGTAATTTTTAGACTAAGTTATTTACATGTTTAGGCACTCAATTTGCTCATAGTTCATCTTATCATCCTCAATCTGATGGACAAATTGAGGTAGTCAACAAATTTTTAGAAGGATATCTTTGTTTTTTTTTTTTTTTGATAAACAAGATAAATGGGTTCATTGGCTGCCACTTGTGGAATCGTGGTATAATACTTCTATTCATATTTATTCCAAAATGTATCCTTTTGTGAAACTATATGGATACCATCCTCCATCCATAACTTCCACCTTGAAGTTCCATCCTAAGGTTAGTGTAGTTGAAGAACATATTCACCATCAATAAGAGGTCCTTGCATGTTTACATGAAAATTTAGCTATGGCCAGAATTGCATGAAGCAAAAAGTAGATCAACATAGAAGTGAGAGGAATTTTGACATTGGTGATTAGGTTATTATTTGCTTACATCCATATAAATAGATTTCATTGAAACAATAAAAAAATGATAACAAGTTATCCCCTAAGTATTATGGGCCTTATCAGATCTTGCAAAAAATTGGCAGTGTGGCCTATAAGTTAGATTTTCCTTCATCCACTCACATAAATCTAGTATTTCATGTATCATTCCTAAATAAATTCATTATACATAGAGTTATCATTTAAATAGAATTACCAAAATTTGTTGAGGAAGGTAAAGTTATTCTTGATCCTGAGGTGATCTTTTAATGACGTACCAAGTAGTTGTGTTCTAGAGAAATTATAGAATACTTGATCAAATGGAAGAATCTGCCATGTGAAGATGCCACTTGGGAGGATGAAGCATTTGTATAGTAACATTCGGAGTTGCCACAACATTAAGGACATTGTTTTTTTGAGGTGGAAGGGCTTGTTATGACCTTAACCATTGGTGTGTCTAGGGATATGTGTGGTTGACTTGGGCTTACATACCTCTTTTATTTACTTGTTTCATTTCTCTATGTTCTTAGATAGTTTTTCCTATGGAATAACCTTGGATAATTATATTATATATAGGAGGTAGTGGTTAGTATTTAATCATCATGTGTGAAATATTCTACTAATAGTGCATTATTATGGAGGTTTCTCCCTCGATGTGGCTTTTCTATATTATCTAGTATTCTATTCTACTATCAATTATCATTATGAATCTCTCATATTTTCTTATTCTATGAAATATAAAATCATTCTATGTGAATATCTAAGTAATTTCATCACACCTAGTATCACCCATCCCCCCATCAAATTGGACCTAACCACCTCTAGGGTGCCTAACAAGCCACCCACCAAGATGGACTGAAAGGTGCAGTTACCTAAACCTCATCCTCAAGATCAACCTATGTCATCTCCTTCTCATTTCCCATCTATTTTGGGACCCCATTATTATACCATCCTAGTCACTTATTCTACTTCAATTAAACTAATGCCATTTTCTATGCCTACCCCTCCACCACCTACACCATCGACTTATTCATCATTATTAGTTAATTTATCCCCCTCTACTTTTCCATATATTATCAACCCATCATCCTCTACTTTGAAACCATATATCATTAACTTGATCATAGCTAAGCCAACCCAACCTAAACCATCCACCCAAATTTCCCAACCACCAACCCTCTCTATGGTCAACACCATGCCTAAGAAGGTTCTTATTTCCCCAATCATCATCTCAACACCCTCAACACCTCTAAAGTAATATTACTCTATTATTTTATAGAGGATATTGCAAACCTACTCCATTAAAATTCCACCTATTAAGCCATTCACCCCCTCTAACACTAAACCGTCTTGGTTTGATGATACTTAGATCTATACATACCATAGGACACTAGAACATAACATAAAGAACTACAAATGTCTCCAAGATCTTGTTCATCACCTACCATACCAACCTAATTGTCAACCCAACCATTATCCCAACCTACACCTTCTTTCTCACTCTCATTTACAGGTAAGGGAAAGGAACCAAAATAATCACCTAGTCTAATTGATCATGTTGTCCATACTATCCACATGATTACTCAATCTTGGGCTCAACAAAGGGGTAAAGGAAGAACCAATGCATCCATTCCATGGACTTATCCTTCATATTCTCAACCTTATAACCAAGTTCAAACACCAATGCCCACACCATCACTAAGACCCAAAGTGTCCATATTTAGTGCCCCTCCCACCAACTCTTCCACATTTATTCAAAAAATCATATTAAAGCAACTTCACCAAGCACTGATGAAGATGAGCCTTTATGATTTGATCAACACCTCACCCCACCATCACTAGGCATTAATAGATTCTCTGTAATTCATTTAGATTTAGCCAGATGACCCTCAACCTCTTTCATCCTTTATTGGAGCCCTCCCACATTATACCATTGTCACCTTCCAAGATTATGATATACCTCCAACCCCTTTAGAGGAGTTTGATCTTCCTCTCTTTGTCATCAAATATGTCAATTACATACACATAAAAAGTGTGATGATTGATAGAGGTTCAAACATTAACATAATCTCCTCCTATGCATTTGATCAGTTGTGTTTACCAAAGAACATCATGGATGAAAGCAAAATTATCCTTCACTACTTTAATGACACCATGGCCACTACATTGGGGACCATTTTTCTTTAAATACGCTTGGGACCTCACACTATCCCTGAGCTATTTTATGTTGTGGATGGTGAATTCCAATATAACATTCTACTCAGATGCCCTTGGATCTAAACTATGAGTTATATCCCCTCCATTTTATACCATTACATCAAATTGAAACATGAAGGGAAAGTTATAACCATCAAAGCTAATCCCAATCATTTTACATTTTAAAACATGACCTATAGGCCTAATGATGTCCTTCTTCAACCTTCATCTCCATTACAATCAATCAACCCCATTAACATAATTGTAGCATCAACCTTGACTCATAGTGCCTCTACTATCAACAATGATGAAGCCTCAACCAATTCCTCTATCTCTCCTTCCTAGATCCCTATTAATGAATCCTTGACACAAAATTTCCAACATCTCTCTCTCTAAGAATATAGGATTTTATCATTAGATGCCTTTCCCACTCCCTAGGAATATAGGAACCTTTAAAATGACCCTTCTTATGACCCCAACATAGGAACCCTCATCCCCTTTAGACTTCCAAACAATCAAACATATTTTATCTATGGTGGACTCGATTGACCACTCCTTTATCCTATCACCACCCAATATATTCAACCTTTCACTTCCAATTTTTCCTATCTAAACAATCCAATCTTTTCCAAAACCTATCTTCATCACTATGTTTGGAAAGGATTTGGTATGGGCCTTTATGAATAAGGACCTCACGAATTTTCCATTATCAAAACTCAAAAACTTCATGAGTTCTTTGGGCTTGGGTTTGAACCACCAGAAGATCCCTTTTCACCAAAACCTATTGCTACCCTCATAAAATAAACTCCATCCTCACCTAGTTCATCCTCCTAATCTAAGGACTTTGACATTATTCCATCCAATTTTTTTTTTACCAATACCACTAGTTTAGGTCCATCAACCTATCATCAAGGTGGCCAAACCAAAATCTTTCCTCTCATCCATCCTAAAATGATCAACCATGATTCACCCATCATTCATACTGTTCAATATCAAGATGATGATTCCATCCTTACCTACTTTGGTGTAGGAGATTATTCTATCCATAAATCTATCCCTCCTAAGAACCAAACCATGCTTAATGAATCAATTATCAACATTAACCTAGGGACCCATGAGGATCCCCGTATCATTAAACTTGACCAATCCTTGAACCCAAATGAGTAGTGTGATTATAACACCTTCCTTTGAGACCATAATAGTGTATTTCCATGGTCTTATCAGGATATTCCCAAGATTGACCCCTCCATCACTCTCTATAACATCATTACCCATCTTGAGGCTAACTTGGTATCATAAAAGATTTATAAAATGCACCCTCATATAGCTCTTCTTGTTAAGGAAAAATTTCAACATCTTTTGCCTATCAAATTCATTTAACCCATTAATTATCCATAATGGGTATTTACTATAATTCTTATTACCAAACCCATTGGGGAACTCTACCTTTGTGTGGATTTTTGTGACCTTAACCTTTTATGTCTGAAAGATGACTTTCCTTTACCCAAAATCTACCAACTAGTTGACTTTACTGTGGGCCATGAGATGTTATCCCTTATGGATGGTTTTTTAGGATATAATCATATCTTGATTGCCTCCTCAAATCAATAAAAAAACCACCTTCATTACTCCTTAGGGAACCTTCTGTTATCGATTCATGCCTTTCGGTTTAAAAAATGTAGGAACTTATCAACGAGCCATGACCTATATCTTCGATGACCTAATCTATAAGATTGTAGAGGATTATTTGGATGATCTCCTCAAAAATACAAGCATCGAGAGAACCATTTAGTTTTTCTTACTATCATTTTTGATCGACTAATCCAATTCCATGTCTAGCTCAATCCCAAAAAATGCATTTTTGAGGTTATCTCTGAGAAGTTCCTTGGGTTTATTATTTCCCTTTGTGGAATTAAAATTGATCTTACTAAAGTCAAATCCATTCTAAAAATTCCTCCTCTAATAAACCTGAAATAACTTCACAGTCTGTAGGGAAAACTCTAATCTATATGTCACTTTATCTCCTAGTTATCATATATATGCCAACCCTTTCAACACCTCCTAAAGAAAGACACCTCCTTTAGATGTACCAAATATTATCAATAGGCCTTTGACTCACTTAAGTAGTACATGATTTCTCCACTAGTTCTCATCCCACCTAGGGATGACTAGCCTTTCTACCTTTACATCTCCACCACTGATCACTCTTTGGGTGCAATGCTAGCTCATTGAGATAAACAAAACAAAGAGCAAGTTGTTTATTATATTACATGCATGCTTCTAGAGTATGAGATGTGATATAACCACATACAAAAACATTATCTCGCTCTCACTTTTATTTCCTCTAAACTCTAAAATTACATTATCAACCACAAAACCAATGTTATTAATAACATTGACCCACTCAAGTATATGCACTCCAAGCCATACCAAAATCAGCATATGGTTAAGTGGCTCATGCTTTTGGTTGAGTTTAAACTTGAGTTTCTTCACCAAAAATCCATTAAAGGGAAAGTCATTTTTGATAAATTGTCTAAAGCCCCCCTTACAAATAACCAACCCATTCCATTAACCTTTCTTGATGAGTCTATTGCCACATTATCTCAGGGAGAACCCCCTTACCAAATGACCATGTTTTTTGATGTCTCTAAGTGCCAACATGGTGGGGGTGTAAGAATAATTCTCATTTCCCTTCATGGTGAACCTTTTCCACTATTATTCAAACTTGACTTTGAATGTACTAACAACATGTTAGAATATGAAGCTCTAGTTATTGGTCTCCAAACTGCTCTCTCCTTAGGAATCAAAACCATTTCTATCTTTAGTGATTCTCAACTCATGATTAACTAATTCAATGGGTCCTATTAGTATAAAAATGATATTTTGAAAAAGTATAATCTCCTCATTCATGAGCTCTTAACATATTTTAACCATTAGCAGATCTAATTGGTACCCCAATCTGCTAACAAATTTATAGATACTATGGTTTCCCTTACATCTAAAATACCCTCTCAACCCACTGAATCCAAATTATTTGTTACAATACAACACTCCATCCAACCTTCATATATTAGTTTAAACCTTCCAACCATTTGTAATATGGAGGCATATCCTTTAGACATTTGGTATGATCAAACTTTTAACTACCCTAACCTTGACATCATTCCACCTAACCTCTCAAAGAATGCCTAAAAGGCCTTTGTGTAGGGTACCTCTCATTACACCATATTACAGGGAATCCTATACAAGCATGGCTTTGATGTGATTCTCCTCTGTTGTATATATAGTCATGAGATTACCCAAGCCATCAAGGAAACTCATGATGGAGTTTATGGGGGATATTTTAGTGGCCTCACTGTCACAAAAATAGTCATATGCCTAGGTTATTATTGGCCTACCCTTAATCAAGACTGTTGTGACTATGTAAAGAAGTGTGTTAAATTCCAATGACATGCTAATTTGCATCACATACCCATTCATGAACTTTAAGTATCCAAGGATTATTGGCCCTTCTCATAGTGGGGGCTTGACCTCATTAGAGAAATTAATCCTCACTCATCTTAATGACACCAATACATCATCACTACTACCAAATATTTCACTAAATGGGTTGAGTCCATCCCCCTTATCTCAATCAAAGATAAAAAAAATTATAGATTTTATCAATCACCACATCATCTATCATTTTGGTGTCCCTCATAAAATCATAATATATAATGGTAAATTCTTTAAAAATAAGAAAGTTCAAGCCCTCAATGATTCTTATAGCATCAAGCTCAGCCATTCCTCTCCTTATCATCCACAGGCAAACAAATAGGTAGAAGCCTCTAATAAAACCATCATTAAGATGTTAACCAAAGTTGTAAGTTCTTCAAGCTAATATTAGCACATACACATCTTATTTGCTTTATGGACTTATCGTAGTAGTATTCAAACCATAATAGGTGCTACACTTTTTTCCTTAGTATTTGGCACAGAGGCTATTCTACCCCTTGAAGTCTAGATTCCCTCTCTTCATATATTCTTACATGACATCATTTCTAAAGAGGACTATCATCAAGAATACCTTGCATGCCTTGAATTACTTGATGAACATATCCTTGCTAGCCTTACTAATTTATATGTCTACCAAGAACATATTACCCATGCATATAACAAACATCTAAAAGAATAGGAATTTAACATCAAAGATCTCATCCTAAAAGAAAACCAACATTTAATGAATGGAAAAAAGAAAAAAGGGCAAGTTTGATTTCAATTGGATTGGACCCTATATCATCACACATAAATATGGATTAGGATCTTATCATTTTTCCTCTCTTGAAGGCAAACTAGAACCTGAACCTCTCAATGCTTTGTATTTACATATTTTATACTATTAAAAGAGATCTAAATGAACCCTATGGTATAACTTAAGCTTGCCCCTTGGTTTTATGAGATTCACCCTTATGTTATCCTATTGCCATGTTCCTCTTGGGTATATTTGATTACAATATACCCATGTGATTATCCATCATAGTTTTAGCCCAATCTTAAACATGGGTACCATGGCTCTACCCATGGCATGGTTCTTATGGATACTTTTTGTCTTTCACTAGATGAAATCTCATAGTCACTTGTTTCCTAAATCACTCTTCCTGACCTAGCAAACACCTTTTATGGTAACAATATTACCTCAATATGGTTAGCCTCTAAAACTTGGA